>JAKWIY010003060.1:20628256-20885654 GCA_027704805.1 Solanum corneliomulleri | reverse complement strand
TAGTTAATCATCAAGGTCTTACCATAAGACCTAAATTACCCAATTTAAGTATACATCATCATCAGTCTATATTTAATAAAAGGGTAGAAGAATCACTACATCACAATTTAAAACTAGATCACAACTTGACACAAGATACATAGGTCAATTCACTTTATAACCTTGATCATCTTCTCACGAATATACATGGAAGACTACCAATAACCCTAATTTTGTTCATGATTAGTGTCACTACATCACCTAATAGTAATTCAACCAAAAACAAGTTAATTGAACCAAATACAACCTAATTCATATCACGCTAAAACCTAGGGTTAAGGGTTAAGGATCATCTTCTACAAACTCGACCAAACCATGAAGATATATCAAAGATAAGTTATAACACATTTTAAACTACTCATAATATAAAAAACAAATAAAAACAATTCAATTCATGAAAACTCAACTTTCGAAATTACATTGAAGGAAACCTTTGAGGAAAGATGTCTCAAAGGTGAATTATATCCCATAACTCAATGTTTTAAGAATAATTTATAATTAGATAGTCCCCTTACATCTCCCAAAACCCTCCCCTTGCTTGGTCTTCAATGGTGTCTTCCAATAAAGAGAAAGAAGAGAGTTTTTTTATGAGTTGTAATTAGACTAATGGGTTTGGGGTCCTCATATGGGGGGGGGGGGGGTTAATTAAGTGATTTAGAATTCCCTTTATCCCTAACTAAACATCAAACCCCTTTATTAAGAGTAAGTTAAAACGTGCAGGAATTTGACCCTCATAGACGAGACCCCGACCAATGGTTCGTCTCTCAGTCAATTGCTTGTCCTTCTTTCGTTCTGCACACTCGTTGATTTGGTAAAAGTTGTTCAGGTGAGAGCCTACGACAATTGGATAACTGTTGTTCGGCGGTTGGCATTGAAAGCCACTTGATCCACGCACGTTCCGTCTTTGCCCTTTCTAGGATACACACTGCCCAGGAAGTGTTTGACTCCACTTGCAAGGGTCCTCCTCAAGGTTCCTTGGTTGGTCCTTAGGGTGTCTCACCCGGACGTTTCTTCTATGATTAAATTTAAAACCTTGTTAGACACCCTTCCAAAAATTTTAATTTATTTCTGGCTCCTAAAAGCTAGTTAAATAGACTATGGCACGCTATACCTCCTTGAACTACTTTTTCGACATCATGGAAATTCATGGAGGTTTTGGTTTCTAGACTCCCTAAATAACTTATATTCATTATAATGGACCTTAAAACAGTGTCGAGAACTGAGGAAACTTATGTTAAGCTCTAGAACACGTCTTGGATTTTTAATTGTTACATGACATCGATCTAAAAAATTGATAATAAAGTACTCCCATAAAGCCACCAATAAAAGAACCATCAAATCTTGAGTTTAAATTACTATTTCCCATCTCCAAAATGATTTACTGTGGGAAAATAACTCCTTATCGGTGATCATTGAAGCTGACTTGCTTGAATGGAAAGTAAAAATTTCTCTTTTAGATATTTAGAAGGCACATCATGTGTTACCCTCCTTGTATTTGCACTCACAAAATTAAGCTTGAAAATGAGGATAAGTAAGTTTTTGAACATCAGCGGAGATTGAACCGACCAACACAGAAGGTGGCGGAAAGGAGATAACAAAGTTGTTGGACGCATCTGTGTTCTACCCTATTGAGGATAGCAATTGGGTAAGTCTGGTAAAATACGTACCAAAAAAGGGAGGCATCACATTATTCCCAAATTAAAAGGGGGAGCATGTATCTATGAGACCTATGCCAGATGGATAATATGCATGGATAATCAAAATTTAAATTGGACTTAAAAAGGATTACTTTCCCATATATTTTGTGGATCAAATGCTTGATCGAATCACACAGAGAGGTTTGTATTGCTTTTTGGATGGGTATTCCTGTTACAACCAAATCTACGTTGCTTTGGAAGACCAAGAGAAAACCACTTTGGGTTATGCAATGCTCCTACAATATCTAAACGTTGCATGTTATATATTTTTACTGATATGGTTGAGGATTTAATAAAGGCATTTACAGATGACTTCTTGGTTGTGGGTTACAAGTTTGAAGCATGTTAAGAAAAATTATGACACGTTCTCCAAAGATGTGTGGAAAAAATTTGGTCTTTATTTGGAGAAAATACCATATCATGGAGAAGCAAGGTATAGTTCTTTGTCACAAAGTGTCGCAAAAGAGGCTCGAGGTTGATAAAGCAAAAATTGAAGTGATTGAGAAATTAAAACAACCAATTTCAGTTAAGGGTGTTTGTAGTTTCCTGGGACATGCAGATTTTTATCGGAGGTTCATCAGATGCTTCTAAAGATTGCAAATCCTTTATGCAAATTCTTGGAAAAGGAGGTGAAGTTCCACTTTTATGATGCTTGTATGGTAACTTTCAAGTGCTTTCTAGAAAAATTGGTCTATAGCCTGATCATCATTAATCCTCCTTTGTCAGAATCCTTCAAAGTAATGTGTAGCGCAAGCGGACCGACATTGGGTGTTGTATTGGGGCGAAACCACAACAAATTATTTCACCCCAGTTAATACCCAAGCAAGAATCTAAACACTGCTCAGCGTAACTATACTACTACTTAACAAGAGTTAGTTTATGCATTTTAGAAGGCCCGTACATACTTGCTAGTTACTAAAGTGGTTTTTCACACTGATCATGTTGAACTGCGCTATCTAATCATAAAGAAGGATACCAAGTAAAGATTGATAAAATGGGAGATACTATTGGAAGAATTCGACTATTAGGTCAAAGATAGGGGAAGTTGTGGAGATCAAGTGTCTGACCACTTATAATGATTGGAAGGCAAGGAAAATGACAAGCTGGAGATCGACATAAATGATACTTTTCCTCTTGATGGACAACTATTCATGGTAACTCTGAAATAACCTTCTTTGTATGTTGATTTTTCCAATTAAGATGTGTGTTGATTAATTCTAGAGAAGCTAAACTTATACAAACAAAATAGGTTCTTGTTTGATATAAGGAAGTAATTTTGGGGTGAATGATACTTATTCAGAGAGTATGCATGCCATATCATTAGGAGATGTGTTTAGGAAGAAGAAGTTATTGTAATCCTCCATGCTTGTCCCGCTTCCCCAGTTGGGTAACATCAATGGTGTAGGTAAAAATGCTAAAGTCCTCCAAAGTGGCTACTACTAGTCCTTCTACAAAGACACCCATGAGTTTGTTAAGAAGTGCAATCACTATGGTAATTAAGGTGCAGAGTCCAAAAGGCACTAGTTTCCTCTTAAGTCCACTTTAGAAGTTGAGTTATTTGTTGTTTCAAGAATAGATTTTATGGGCCCCTTGTGATTTCATTGGGCAATAACTATATCTTGGTGGCCGTCGATTATGTGTCTATATTTGTTGAGGTTGTTGCACTTCCATACAATGAAGGGAAAAGTGTCATTCAATTCCTGAAAAGATAAATGGTTGCTAGATTTGGTACTCCTTACGCTATTATTAGTTATACGGGATCCCACAACTTCAACAAGTGTTTATTAACCGCATTGATAAAGTATAGAGTGAAACATAAAGTACTAACAATGTACCACCCCCAAATGAGCGGCCAAGTTATATTTTCAAACCGAGATGTAAAAATCATATTGGCAAAGATGGTGAATTCTTATCGGACTAATTGGTCTTGAAACCTTGATGAATCTCTATGGGCGTATCGCATCTCATACAAAGTATCAATCGGTATGTCTCTGTTCAACTAGTTTTTGGTAAATCTTGCAATCCACTATTTTAATTGGAACACAAAGCATTTTGGGCATTGAAATCTTTAATTGGAACGGACAAAGACATGAAAAGAGAGAGAGAGTGGAGTAATTAAATGAGTTGGATGAATTCAGGTTCAAAGAGTACAAAAGTTCAACCCTTTACAAGGAAAAGATGAAGAAATGGAATGATTCTAAAATCCTTAAGATGGAGTTTAGAGAAGGAGACTAGATATTACTATATTACTCTCGACTTAGACTATTTAAAGGAAGGATCAAGTACAAATGGTTAGTACCACTTCGAGTGACACGAGTGTTCAAAACTGGTGCCATTGAAGTTTAAGGTCAAGAAGGATATGTGTTCAAGGTGAATGGGCAACACTTGAAGTTATACTTTGGCGTGCCACGAGATTTATCTTATTGAGGTTGAGTACCTTGAAGTTTCTTTAAAGCATTATTATTTCATGCCACGATGTTAAATAAGGTGCTTCTTGGGAGACAAGACAATTGTTAGTAATTTAAATAATGTGTTCTGATTTTGAAGGTCCAAGACAATGACAAAGAGAGAGATGATATTGGGGGATCGCCATATCCATTTGGCGAGCTCAACATGACCTTCCTTATTTACTTTGAAAATGGAACTAAGATACATGAATATTCTGCGGGAAACCTTCATTACTCAATGTATTGCCGATGTGTTTAGGCGACCCAAATTTTCTGCACTTCTATTTCAGTGTTGATAGCTTAACTCAATGACTGTTTGGCGATGCTAAAAGTTCATTACGCAAAGTGTAGACCAGTTTGGTGATCCCTGTAATCTCTGTTGATTTTCCCTTTCAAGAGTGTCGCTTACTGGAAGCAAGGGCGATATCCAAACCATTGGGCACACTACCGCGGAATTCCACAATGTTTCATTTTCTCGCTAACTGGCACTTAGTGAAGATTCCTCATCACCTTGATCTGCATGTATTAGATACTTGATATTTATTTTTATTTTTTAATTTTTTTATTATTTATGTTCTTATTTTATTTGAGGGATTGTCCGTTCTCTACTTATATTAGGTTGTGCACTTGGTTAGTGAGTCCCTTTTGTTTTCTTGGAGCTTTCTAAACTAAAAAACTTTTTTTGCAACCACTTGTATATTTAATTGTGGATTTTCTTGTGCAAATTTGAGTATCGATTGTGATCAATACCAATGACTTGAATAGTTCTCTCAATTGAACAAAAATTAACATGCGACTACGAAGAGGCAAAGTGAAGTGGCATAGATGATATCTGAAAGTTCTGCATCTTTTTGAGATTATGCAGTTATCAAATCGGAGTGTCTTGTGATAACTTTTCACACTAGCTGAAGTGTGGATACTTGTTTGATATTGCTGAGAATGCCTTGTGTTTGTTGTAATAGCCAACTTAGGATAAAAGCCTAACTTGGACGGTGTGGTCAAAAAAGAAGGTAAATCAAGAAATGCGAAGATATTCACCTTTACACATTGTTTAAAAATGAGAAAAAAGAATCAAAAAGAAATAAAATGAAAAAGTTGTGAAATAAAGCTTAAAAAGCAAATAGAGATTCCGGCTTTTCATGGAAAGTGAATAATGGGATATATTTGGATCATAAATGAATTTTTTTAAGAAAAGGGAAGAAAGTGTTGTTCATGCCACGTTTTATGAGGATAGCCTAAGTAACCATTCCTTTACACTCAGACCCGTTATAAGCCTTAAAACGCCTTTTTGATCGTGAGTGAGTTGAAACAAGTACTAGTTTGAAAATAAGGGTAAACCTATCCGTGGAGTAATGCATGTGCTCATTTTTATGACTGTGAGAGGTATATGTGATTCTGAAACTGTTACCATTGTATATGCAAATGGAATTATTCTTTGTGTGATGGCATTTGAGTATATTTGTTGAGCTTGAACTTGCATTTCAACCAAGCGTTGCAAACTTCAGAATCTCTTGTAATTGTGAGTTACAACTTTAGTCTTTGAATGCACAATTATTCCTTGCATGAGTAGTTGAGTCATATCATGTTAATTCATAATTGAGTCTTGCGTATCACTACCCGCGATATCCTTTTTAAACTGTTGACCTTGAGTTTTACAGGAGGATAAGCAGAAGTTTTAGTTGGAGTGTTGATGTGTTATGCCTCATATTTTTTTTTATACGTAGTGCGCATCGTGATCTAGAAGACGTAAAGAAATATTAGGCAAGGATGTTATTTCCAAATGTGATATTAAGTATGAGTTGGCTAATGTAAGTGCCATTAACTTTAAGTGAGGGATTAATTAGTGGCTAATTTGGATTGATTTAATCCAATGGGCCCCACCACTCATAATTGGGGCTGATTAGGATTAATTTAATCCAGTGGGCCCCACCACTCAAGGCAAAAATTAAAAAGGGATCAGATTGTGGCTGGCCTTAGTGGACAGGTGTAGAGGGGCTGCCTCCACTTCATACTATTAAATGAGGTGGAGAAATCCACTCCATGCTAAATAAAGTGGTGAAATGCATTGCTGCATATCATCTTCTTCTTCACCACTTGTCTTAGGCAGCCATGGAAATGGAGAAACCAACCCTGCAACTCTTGGCCAGCAGCTGCAAATAAATTGGTTAGTAACCTCCTTGTTGGTGTGTTAATTCTTTAGAATACCCTTGTTAATTATCCATTAATTTTAAGAAGGGGGGCGTGACCAGTAGCTTAGGAAGTTTGTTTTAGTTATTGGAATGTGCTAAGTATGAACGGAAACCATAATCGGATTATTAGTGGTGTCGTGTTGGTGCTTGGGCTGTTTTGATTAAAGCAAACTGCAGGAAAATTCTGTTTTGGCATTATGTATATGTTGAATGTGATTATGAGTATATACTCCAAAGGATGAATACGATAAGGTAGATGTGTTGCGAATTATAAAACGAGTTATCGCTCGGTGTGTCGTTGCTTCGCTGCTATGGTTGCCGAGACGGAACTGTTTTGGGGAGGGGGCTGTTTAATATGATTCTTTGGTTATATGTGTTTTGGTATTGCTGTGGATAATTTGGATTGTTGTCGGATTGGGACGAAGTAAGGAAAATAGGGGAAGTGCTGCCGAATTTTCGTTAGATTATTAGCTAGCTTACAAGAAAGTAAAGCACGATGTTTTCTAATTGCGGCACGATTGTTGCTTGTTATAGATTAATAGCTTGCAGTAAATATTGGACGTGCGGCTCGATTATACGGTATGTAACGCTGTCCCTTCTTTCTTTGTTTGGCATGACTTTTAAAAATAAGCGAATAACGGACAGATTTGATACTTACCTCTAGAGCGTCTAGGTGACGTATATTCTTACTTCCACAATTATTCCTCTATATATCGGCTATGTCTAAGGCTATGATGATCTCTAATATCTATGGTAGTGCTTCTTAGAGTCATTGAGATTTTACGTTTCCATATCGTATTAAAGGTTCATAATCTTGATAAAACATTAATCTTTGGTAATACTCCTTGCTGGTTCACGTTGATTGTTCTATTGAGTTATAAGAAATGATTTTAATTGCATATGGTTGCTCATAATATTCTGCTCGTGCATAGAGTCATTTATCATTTCACCGAGTCCCGGGCCGGGTAATGTTCGTGCGGAGTTTCTTGCATATGTCACCGAGTTCCTCACTAGAGGGCTGGGTATGTATATTATATATATGATTGGTGATGAGGATGGTTATGATGATGATGATGACGGAGATGATGTGATGATTATTTTGCCGAGCCCCTTACTAGGAAACTGGGCACCTTAAATGTTAAATATATGCATGATTTTCACTCAAAAGGGTATATGTGTAGTGATATTTTGTTTCAACTTGCCATATTGGTATCCTGTCATCTTTACCTTATGCTTTACCTACTCAGTACATTGTCCGTACTGACCCCCCTTTCCTCGGGGGGCTGCGTTTCATGCCCGCAGGTGTAGACGCACAGTTCGGTGATCCTCCCGCCTAGGATATCTACTCTGCTGATTGGGAGAGCTCCACTGTTCCGGAGCCCAGTCGTTTTGGTACATAACTTTTGTGTAGTCTTTTGCTCGTCTATGGGTATGGCGGGGCCCTGTCCCGTCGAGTTTCACTAATGTACTCTTAGAGGTCTGTGGACATTATGTGGGTTGTATATATATGTTTTGGATAATGGTCTGGACATGGTTTGTTTGGGATGTCCGCTTGTACAGGGGCAGCCTTGTCGGCTGCGTACATCATTGTGTATTGTGTAGTGGCAGCCTTGTCGGCATACGTATGTTATTATGCTTTGAATAGTGGCGGCCTTGTCGGCTCGCGTATGCTGTTATGGTTGAATGGTTATGACTCCTTATGAGACAGGTCCTCTTTATATATATATGACGTTGGGGTTGGCTTGATTTGATTAAATTCCATATTGTCTTAGTTTCAGTTGGTTATACTTAGCAGGTTTGTATGTGGGTGTCCAAAGCGGGCACTAGTCACGGCCCATCGGGTTGGGTCGTGACAAAGAGTGGAATCAGAGCGGTTCTTCTTCGGAAGTGTCTACAGACCGTGTCTAGTAGAGTCTTGTTTATCGGTGTGTTGTGCACCACATCTATAAACAGGAAGCTACAGGACATTTAGGATGTCATCCTTTCTTCTTATTCTAGATCGTGCGATAGAGCTATATTAACAGGATAATCCCTCTCTAACGAATCCGTGTGTTTTCAGCTATGCCTCCAAAGAAAGCGACAGCCGCCCAGAAGGGAAAATCGGTAGCAGAAGGTACTAGTCAGACCCGGAGAGTTACTAGGGCCCGTGCCCAGTCTATGCCTGGTATTATGCTCCAGTCGGAGAGCTCTGCTACACCCCCCGCCAGAAGAGCTTAGAGCAGCAGCAGCTCCAGTTCGGGGGACACCACCAGCCCCCGAGGCCCCAACATCTGAACCTCCAGCTCCTCAGTCAGGGGCGGAGGATAGGACCATGAGAGATGCGGTTCAATTGCTGACTAGATTAGTGGCAGATCAGGCTCGCAGGCATGGACTAGGAGTTGATCATGCGGACAGATCTGATAGCTTAAGGGCTCGTGACTTCTTAAGTTGTAATCCTCCAGAGTTCTTTGGGTCAAGGCCCCAGGATGATCCGCAAGAGTTTATTCGTCAAATGCAGCGTACATTGAGGATAATCAAGGCTTCGGAGACCGAGTCTGTTGAGTTGGCTACGTATCGTTTGCGGGATGTAGCTATTAATTGGTATGAGTCTTGGGAGTTATCTAGGGGTGAGGGTGCTCCTCCAGCGGTATGGGATGAATTTGTGGAGGCTTTCCAGGGCCACTTCCTGCCTCCAGAGATGAAGCGAGCTAGAGTCGATAGATTCTTGCGTTTGAAGCAAAATGGCAGGAGCGTTCGAGAGTATAGCCTCGAGTTTGATTCATTGGCAAGGCATGCGCCTACTATTGTGGCTGATATGGCAGACAGGGTACATCGTTATGTGATCGGATTGGATCGTTATCTGATTGACGGTTGTATGCAGTGAGTGACTCTTCAGCCAGGTATGGACATTGCTCGGGTGCAGGCATATGCACAGGGGGTAGAGGATCGGCACCGGGGACGTCAGCCAGATAGAGATTATAATAGAGGCCAGTATAAGAGGGCTAGATCAGCAGGTTATTCTGACGAGTTTCAAAGCGGGCAGTCTCAGCAGCATGTTAGATTTTCTTCCCAGCCAGCACAGAGTGCACCCCCACGTTTCATGGGTAGGGGGTTCGATCGTATGGGATATTCGGAAGCTGGTCAGAGCTCTAGGGCGTCAGGGTCACAGATGGGCCGGGGTTTGAGCCAGTCGAGGCCACCTTTGCCTCGGTGTTCTCGTTGTGGTAAGTCCCATCCTGGGGAATGTCGTTGGGCTACAGGTGCGTGTTTTTCTTGCGGCCGTCAGGGCCATACTATGAGGGAGTGTCACCTTAGAGGTAGTGCAGGTGGTATGGCACAGCCTACAGGGTCCGTTGCTGGTTCATCTTCTTCTGTGGCTATGCGCCCTACGGGGCAGGGTATTCAGGCGCCAGCAGGCCGTGGTAGAGACGTGGTGGAGCTTCCAGTTCTAGCGGTCCCTCAAACCGTATATATGCTTTGACTAATAGGCAAGATCAGGAGGCGTCACCTAATGTGATCACAGGTATATTATCACTATTCTCCCGAAGTGTGTATGCATTGATAGACCCAGGTTCCACCTTATCATATATATCTCCCTTTGTTGCTAGTAGGATCGGAATAGAGTCTGAGTTGATAGAACCATTTGAGGTAGCCACACCTGTAGGAGATTTTGTCATAGCTACGCGAGTATATAGGAATTGTTCAGTAGTTATATATAGTCGTCGTACCGTAGCAGATCTAATAGAGTTAAATATGATTGAGTTTGATATTATCATGGGCATGGATTGGTTGGCTGCTTGTTATGCTAATGTTGATTGCAGAGGAAAGATAGTTCGATTTCAATTTCCAGGGGAACCGATTATAGAGTGGAAGGGAAGTACAGTATCGCCGAAAGGTAAGTTCATTTCATACCTCAAGGCCGGGAAGATGGTTAGAAAAGGCTATATTTACCATCTGATTCGGGTGCATGACATAAAGGCAGAGGCACCGACTCTTCAATCAGTCCCGGTAGTTAATGAATTTCCCGATGTATTCCCCGAGGAACTTCCAGGCCTTCCTCCAGAACGGGAGATAGAGTTTAATATAGATGTACTGCCAGATACCCAACCTATATCTATACCTTTTTATAGAATGGCACCTGCTGAGTTGAAAGAATTGAAAGAGCTATTGAGGGATTTGCTAGAAAGGGCTTCATCAGGCCTAGTACGTCACCTTGGGGAGCACCGGTACTGTTTGTGAGGAAGAAGGATGGGTCGCTGCGGATGTGCATTGATTATAGGCAGTTGAACAAAGTAACAACAAAGTAAATAACAGGTATCCCCTCCCAAGGATTGACGATCTATTTGACCAGTTGCAGGGTGCAAAGTGTTTTTCAAAGATAGACTTGCGGTCAGGTTATCATCAGGTGCGGGTAAGGGAGGCAGATATTCCAAAGACGGCATTCCGGACCCGATATGGGCATTATGAGTTTAGAGTGCTGTCTTTTGGGCTGACTAATGCTCCAGCGGTGTTCATGGATTTAATGAATCGAGTATTTAAACCATTCCTTGATATGTTTGTTATTGTATTTATAGACGATATTCTGGTCTATTCACGTTCAGAAGAGGAGCATGCAGATCATTTAAGGACGGTACTTAGGGTGCTTCAGCACCAGAAGTTGTATGCTAAATTTTCTAAGTGCGAGTTCTGGTTGACTTCAGTGGCATTCTTGGGGCATATTATTGGAGCTGATGGTATTCGGGTAGACACGCAGAAGATTGAGGCAGTAAAGACTTGGCCCAGACCTACGACACCTACTGAGGTACGCAGCTTTCTGGGGTTAGCAGGATATTACAGGAGATTCGTAGAAAAGTTTGCCTCAATTTCAGCGCCTTTGACAAGGCTAACTCAAAAGGCAGCCAAGTTCCAGTGGACAGATGCTTGTGAGCGAAGCTTCCAACTATTGAAAGACAAATTGACTACAGCTCCAGTCCTAACTCTTCCGGAGGGACCAGACGGCTATATTATTTATTGTGATGCTTCGGGTGTTGGGCTAGGATGTGTATTGATGCAGCATGGCAAAGTTATAGCCTATGCCTCCCGACAACTTAGGAAGCATGAAAAGAACTATCCTACTCACGATCTGGAGTTAGCGGTCGTGGTTCATGCCTTGAAGATATGGAGACATTATTTATATGGTGTCCATGTGGACATCTATACAGATCATAAGAGTCTCCAATATATCTTTAAACAGAAGGAGCTGAACTTACGACAGAGGCGGTGGTTAGAGTTGCTAAAGGATTATGATGTTGATATTTTATATCATCCAGGGAAAGCGAATGTTGTAGCAGATGCTCTTAGCCGTAAGTCCATGGGTAGCTTGACAGATGTACAACCAGAAAGGAGGGATATGGTTCGGGAGATTCAGCGGCTATCCAGCCTTGGAGTCCGTCTAGCTAATTCAGAAGATAGTGGAGTTTCTATTCGAGAGGTTGCTGAGTCCTCAATCATAGATGAGGTAAAGAGACACCAATACAAGGACCCTATTCTGGCACAGTATAGAGATGCAGCTCTTCAAAAGGAAAAGACCCCATTTAAGGTTACACCTGACGGAGTGTTACGATATGAAGGCAGATTGTGTGTACCCGATACTGCGGGGCTACGACGGCAGGTTATGGGAGAGGCACACTCTGCCCGTTATTCTATTCACCCAGGGTCAACAAAAATGTATCATGACCTCAGATGCTTATATTGGTGGGATGGCATGAAAAGGGACATAGCGGAGTTTGTTGCTCAGTGCCCGAATTGTCAACAAGTCAAGATCGAACATCAAAAGCCTGGTGGATTATTACAGGAGATAGAGATCCCGACTTGGAAATGGGAGATGATTAATATGGACTTCATTACAGGCTTACCTCGCACTCAACGGAAGTATGACTCTATATGGGTTATTGTAGATAGGCTGACGAAATCGGCCTATTTTCTTCCAGTCAGGACTACTTATTCGGCCGAAGATTATGCGAGGTTATATGTCAGGGAGATAGTGAGACTTCATGGGGTTCCCACGTCCATTATATCAGACAGAGGAGCTTTACAGCCAACTTTTGGAGATCGTTTCAGAAGGGATTGGGGACACAGGTGAACCTTAGCACAGCATTTCACCCTCAGACTGATGGGCAGGCTGAGCGTACTATTCAGACACTAGAAGATATGTTGCGGGCCTGTATTATTGACTTCAAAGGCAGCTGGGATGACCACTTGCCGCTCATTGAGTTTGCCTATAATAATAGCTACCATTCTAGTATCCAGATGGCACCGTACGAGGCCTTATATGGGAGGAAGTGCAGATCACCTATTGGTTGGTTTGATGTTGGCGAGACTAAGTTAATAGGCCCGGATGTGATTCAGCAAGCTGTTGACAAGGTGAAGCTTATTCAAGAAGATTATTAGCAGCCCAGAGTCGACAGAAGTCATATGCAGATAATCGGCGTCGAGATTTGGAGTTTCAGATTGGTGACTGGGTATTCCTGAAGGTATCACCCATGAGGGGTGTGATGAGATTCGGCAGGAAGGGGAAGCTCAGTCCGAGATACATTGGGCCTTATCAGATTGTTCGTAGGATAGGCAAGGTTGCCTATGAGTTGGATCTACCATCTGATTTGGAGGCGGTACATCCAGTCTTCCATGTATCGATGCTACGTAAATGTATTGGTGATCCTTCTAGAGTATTCCCTGTAGATGATATTCAGGTAACAGAGGAGTTGTCATATGAGGAGAAACCCGTGGCTATACTTGATCGTCAGGTTAGAAGGTTACGTACTAAGGATGTGGCTTCCGTCAAAGTGTTGTGGCAAAATAACAATAGGGAGGAGATGACTTGGGAAGCGGAAGACGAAATGAAGAATAAGTATCCTTACTTGTTCCCCGTACCTGCAGGTAATTCAATTTCTAGCTTGACTATATTGAGATAATGAGATTATGTAGCTGTGAGGCATTTGTAAGTTACGGAATGCAGGTTGATAGGTATAACTTTTAGAGAGACCTCGCGGGAATTTGTTTTTGCAAGACGCTAACTTAACATTCGAGGACGAATGTTCCTAAGGGGGAAGGATGTTATGCCTCGTATTTTTTTTATACGTAGTGCGCATCGTGATCTAGAAGACGTAAAGAAATATTAGGCAAGGATGTTATTTCCAAATGTGATATTAAGTATGAGTTGGCTAATGTAAGTGCCATTAACTTTAAGTGAGGGATTAATTAGTGGCTAATTTGGATTGATTTAATCCAATGGGCCCCACCACTCATAATTGGTGGCTGATTAGGATTAATTTAATCCAGTGGGCCCCACCACTCAAGAAAAAATTAAAAAGGGATCAGATTGTGGGCTGGCCTTAGTGGACAGGTGTAGAGGGGGGCTGCCTCCACTTCATACTATTAAATGAGGTGGAGAAATCCACTCCATGCTAAATAAAGTGGTGAAATGCATTGCTGCATATCATCTTCTTCTTCACCACTTGTCTTAGGCAGCCATGGAAATGGAGAAACCAACCCTGCAACTCTTGGCCAGCAGCTGCAAATAATTGGTTAGTACCTCCTTGTTTGGTGTGTTAATTCTTTAGAATACCTTGTTAATTATCCATTAATTTTAAGAAGGGGGCGTGACCAGTAGCTTAGGAAGTTTGTTTTAGTTATGGAATGTGCTAAGTATGAACGGAAACCATAATCGGATTATTAGTGGTGTCGTGTTGGTGCTTGGGCTGTTTTGATTAAAGCAAACTGCAGGAAAATTCTGTTTTGGCATTATGTATATGTTGAATGTGATTATGAGTATATACTCCAAAGGATGAATACGATAAGGTAGATGTGTTGCGAATTATAAAACGAGTTATCGCTCGGTGTGTCGTTGCTTCGCTGCTATGGTTGCCGAGACGGAACTGTTTTGGGGAGGGGGCTGTTTAATATGATTCTTTGGGTTATATGTGTTATTGGTATTGCTGTGGATAATTTGGATTGTTGTCGGATTGGGACGAAGTAAGGAAAATAGGGGAAGTGCTGCCGAATTTTCGTTAGATTATTAGCTAGCTTACAAGAAAGTAAAGCACGATGTTTATCTAATTGCGGCACGATTGTTGCTTGTTATAGATTAATAGCTTGAGCAGTAAATATTGGACGTGCGGCTCGATTATACGGTATGTAACGCTGTCCCTTCTTTCTTTGTTTGGCATGACTTTTAAAAATAAGCGAATAACGGACAGATTTGATACTTACCTCTAGAGCGTCTAGGTGACGTATATTCTTACTTCCACAATTATTCCTCTATATATCGGCTATGTCTAAGGCTATGATGATCTCTAATATCTATGGTAGTGCTTCTTAGAGTCATTGAGATTTTACGTTTCCATATCGTATTAAAGGTTCATAATCTTGATAAAACATTAATCTTTGGTAATACTCCTTGCTGGTTCACGTTGATTGTTCTATTGAGTTATAAGAAATGATTTTAATTGCATATGGTTGCTCATAATATTCTGCTCGTGCATAGAGTCATTTATCATTTCACACCGAGTCCCGGGCCGGGTAATGTTCGTGCGGAGTTTCTTGCATATGTCACCGAGTTCCTCACTAGAGGGCCGGGTATGTATATATATAGATTGGTGATGAGGATGGTTATGATGATGATGATGACGGAGATGATGTGATGATTATTTTGCCGAGCCCCTTACTAGGGAAACTGGGCACCTTAAATGTTAAATATATGCATGATTTTCACTTAAAAGGGTATATGTGTAGTGATATTTTGTTTCGACTTGCCATATTGGTATCCTGTCATCTTTACCTTATGCTTTACCTACTCAGTACATTGTCCGTACTGACCCCCCTTTCCTCGGGGGGCTGCGTTTCATGCCCGCAGGTGTAGACGCACAGTTCGGTGATCCTCCCGCCTAGGATATCTACTCTGCTGATTGGGAGAGCTCCACTGTTCCGGAGCCCAGTCGTTTTGGTACATAACTTTTGTGTAGTCTTTTGCTCGTCTATGGGTATGGCGGGGCCCTGTCCCGTCGAGTTTCACTAATGTACTCTTAGAGGTCTGTGGACATTATGTGGGTTGTATATATATGTTTTGGATAATGGTCTGGACATGGTTTGTTTGGGATGTCCGCTTGTACAGGGGCAGCCTTGTCGGCTGCGTACATCATTGTGTATTGTGTAGTGGCAGCCTTGTCGACATACGTATGTTATTATGCTTTGAATAGTGGCGGCCTTGTCGGCTCGCGTATGCTGTTATGGTTGAATGGTTATGACTCCTTATGAGACAGGTCCTCTTATATATATATGACGTTGGGGTTGGCTTGATTTGATTAAATTCGATATTGTCTTAGTTTCAGTTGGTTATACTTAGCAGGTTTGTATGTGGGTGTCCAAAACGGGCACTAGTCACGGCCCATCGGGTTGGGTCGTGACATGATGAGTCAAAAATTTTGACTCATTTATGGTTTTATTTATAATGATTTAGTATCCTCAAATTCTTATTTAGGGCAACCAACATATGTAAAACCCTTTATCTTAAGATATATTTATTGAGGAACAAAGCTAGGAAAGAAAAGAGCAAAAGCGACAACACGAGTGAAAACGAGAAGGGAAAAAAAAACCTGGCGATAGCCGATGTCACTCGATGACTGACCAGGTTTCCACTTCATCTCCTAATGTTATAGAACCTTGAGGATGAATTTAAGGTAACTTCAACGAGCATCAGTTCCACTCGATGTGTCGTCATAGTTTAGGTGATAGATTACCAAGTCGCTAAAAGCGCTAATAAAGATTCAGATGAGTGTTGATGGGCAAGATGAAAGGAAAAGGGGCGCATCACGGAATCACTCGCTGATCACGACCTAGCTCACCTAAGATTAAAATGGTTGGACTAAGAGAAGGTGAAAAATGAAGGCGATATGAAGATAAATCAGTGTGTCATTAAGTGGTAGGCAAATCCCAACTTACCTCGCTGATTATCCCCCAAAAGCCACACATCAGCATTGCATAAATGGATTTTTTTTCAAGAGAGAAGGTATTGAAAAGCGTGAGGAACAAAATATTGAGAGCAAGAACACTACAATTATTGATTTCTAGTGAATTGGCAGGGTTCTTCTTAGAGATCTTGTAAAAGAGAATTTTTTGCTCACATTTACTTTCAAATTTCATTACCCAACCATAGAAAACATGGCCGGTGTTGATTTTCATCTTTTCACCATGATTGGTTTAATTCCTAAGTTTGAGGGTTGGCAAATGTAACCATTCAATGCATTCTACTAAATAGATGTAATCGATTAGTGATTATTGGTATTAAGTTAAAGGGGGTCCAAATTATTCTGGTTGTTTAACTTCATTATTATATCCTTTGTGTGATAGCTCACGAGAGAAGTACAAAACAAACGTAGTAAGTTGGCATCCTTTGTAGTAGGTCTTGATGGTTTTAGCTTGAGAAAGTGAAACCGAAGACCTAACTGTATATAGCTCGAAATAGTGGATTTGATGACAACGTGGTCTTAATAACTTATGGATACTGATGAGTTTCAAAAGAACTCAACATAATTAAGGCAATTGTTTGAAAGAAAATTATTTTACTTATAGAACTTTTTACCCCCAACAAATTAGCATAATTTTTAATGGAGTACACCCATTAAGTTGAATTGGAAAGTTGGTTAGTAAATCCCCCCAAGTGTTTTATATTTATCTGATTGTTTCTTGTTAAATCTTTGATGTGTTTAGGTACCTCTATCTTTAAAATGTTATTATTGAACTCTTAAGTGTGTGCTGCTCAGTTGCAAAGATCATCGCCATACTTCGGTAGTTCAATTCAAAGAATGTTACTCTCAGTGGTATCTAGCCCAACTCAGTTTGTTGAGTTCATACTGACTAGCGATTCTTGAGACTTAGAATTGGATGTAGTGTTCTTGATACGTTAATTATTTTGTTATCGTATTCATTGATGACCTACTAATCTATTCAAGGAATGAGCAAGATCATGCTATTCATTTCATAGTAGTTCTCAAAACTCAAAAGGATAAATAGTTATATGCTAATTTTCTAAGTGTGAATTTCGTCTTGAGTTTGCATTCTTAGGCCATATTGTCTACAATAACATAATTCAAGTTGACGCGAATGAGATACAGGTAGTGTAGAGTTTTCCTTAACCCACATCTCCAACTAATATTAGGAGTTTCTTGGTGTTAGCTTGGTATAATAGAAGGTTCTTCAAAAGTTTCTCATCAATTTCATCTCCTTTTGCTAAGTTAACTCATAAATAGTTATGTTTCAATGGTCTGAATCTTTTAAGATTAGCTTTCAGAAATTGAAACTAGGTCGATTATTACCCCACTATTGACCTTATTAGAAGGTAAGAAACATTTGTTTTGTATTGTGATGTGTCCAGAGTTTTAATGGGTTATGTGTTAATGCAGAATTACAAATTAATAGTTTATGCCTTCATACAACTGAAACTTCACTAGAACAATTACCCAAGCAATGATCTAAAGTTAAATGTTTTAGTATTTTCTTTGAAATTATGGTGTAATTATCATTATGGTGTTCATGTGTATCTCTTCACCTATCACAAGAGTATTCATTATGTAATTAGTAAAAAAGAGCTTACTTAGGGTGTGGTTTAAATTACTAAAAAATTATTACATTAGTAACCTCCATAACCCAGGTATCACTATGTGGTTGTGGATGTTCTAAGAAGGTGTCAATTTGATGTATCGCCCATGCCTATGAAGAAAAGAGAGATTTAGCGAAACATGTTCATAGACTTGCACGGTTAGAAGTTTGACTAATGGATTTCACAAAAGAAGGATTATTGGTAATGAACAGGAATGAATCATCATTAGTGTGTAAAGTTAAAAATAAACAAGACCAAGATCCTAGTTTGCTTGAATTGAAGGAAGATATTCCAAAGGAGAAAATAATTGCTTTTGAACAAAGGGGAGATAGTTTATTAAGGTATCAAGGTAGGTCGTGTGTATCAAGGGTAGATGAACTCAAAGAGAGGATCATGGAGGAAATACATAGCTCCAAATATTCTATACATCCATGTTCTACAAAGATGTATCATGAGTTGAGAGAAGTTTATTTGTGGAGTAGTGTGAAGAAGGGCATTGAAGAGTTTTTTTCTAAGTGTCCCAATTTCCTACAAGTTAAAGTGGAGCATAAGAAACCCAGTGTTATCACTTGGAAAATAAAAATTCTAGAATGGAAGTGCGAGATGACTAACATGGAGTTTATTAGAGATTTGACGCGGTCTCACATGAATCATGACTATATTTGGAAAATTGTAGATCAAATGACTAAATCAACCTACTTTTTGCTAGTAAAGACTACCTATTCAATAGAGGATTATGAAAATATATATTTAAGAGGTAGTAAGAATTCATGGAGTTCTATTTCCATTATTTCAGACAGAGGTGCACAATTTACTGAGAATTTTTTGAAGCCATTCAGGAAATTCAGAGGTTCAAAGGAGAAATTAAGTCCTGCTTTTAATCCTTAAATAGATGGTCAAGAAGAGAACATTATTCTGACTTTACAAGACATGTTAAGGTTCTGTTGATTGATTTCAAGGGTAATTGGGATGATCACCTACCTATCATTCAATTTGCCTACAATAATAGTTATGCTTTTAGAATCTAAATTGCTTTGTATGAAGCTCTTTATGGGAGAAGATGCATATCCCCTATCAGATTATTTGAAGTGGGTGAGGCGGGGTTGATTGGACCATATATAGTTCACTAAGCTATAGAGAAAGTGCAATTTATGCAAGAGAGGTTGAAAACAACGTAGAGTAGTCAAAAATCTTTCACTGTTGTTAGGAGAAGAGACCTATTGTTTAGAGTAGATGATTAGGTATGCTTAAAGGTTTCACCCATGAATGATGTTATGAGGTTGTGTAAGAAGGAGAAGTTTAGTCCCCTGTATATTGGTACTCACGGAATATCCAAGAGGATTGGCAACGTTGATTATGAGTTAGAGCTACCACAAGAGTTATAAAAGGGTTCATCATGTAGTCTATGTCTGCTGTTGACAAAGTGATGGGAAATCCTTCACTAATAATACCAGTAGAAGATATTAGTTATCAAGTATAGTTTTCTTATGAAGAGATTCCTATTAAAATTCTATATCGTCAAGTTTGCAAGTTGAGAACCAAGGAAGTAGCATTAGGCAATGTTCTATCGAGATATTAGTTTGTTGAGGAAGCTACTTGGTAAGATGAGGTAGATATGGAGAAATTATATCCACATCTCTTTTAGCCCACATAAATTCTAGATTAAGGCATTAATTCTCTTCATATTACCTTGAATTGATAATACGAATTTATTAGATTTGTTTGTTAGGTGTTTGAGTTGAATGTTGGATGTTAAACCTTTAGCCTACTAAGAGTAATATCATTCGAGGACGAATGTTCCCAAATGGGAGATATTGTAACACCTTTAAAATTAAATGAGCTAGAAAGAACTAGAAATAGAAAGAAACCATTTTGGGAAATAATAAAATTTGGAATGTTTGACAAATTTAAGTTAAGTATGAATTTTGGATCAACTTCAAATGACCATAAGTCCTATATCACGATTATTTAGGTGTGATACAACATAATATAGTGAAGACCTCGGCATTATTTGAAGTCGAGTTGTATAGATAAGGAAAGTCAAAACCTGATATTAAAATGGTATTTTGGTATTTTAATACCCAATTTGTTTAATTCGTTTTTTGTTAATTAATTAGGGTCTAAACTTGATGAGTTCTACACTATTGCAAAATCATGATAGGGTTTTAGATAAAAGAGATCAAGAGGTGAAAGGGGAAGAACAAGTCTAGAGTTGTAAATTTCTTGAGGAGTTCATTTAAAATTTCGCACAGGATTCAATCTTACGAGGTATGTGAGTTAACAAAATGTTGGTTTCGTTCACCCAAGTATCAATTAAGTTCATTTCAGTATGATTTACATCCTAAAATATTAAAAATTTGATGTTCTTGAGTTGTGTTCTTGAATTAATTTTGTTCTTGAATGTTGGATGAGGTTGAGGAGTTCTTGAGAGTTTAATGTCTATTCTTAGATTTGATTTGAGTTTAATTTTAGTTTATGTATTTGGGCATTTGAATCTAAAGAGAATTGTATACAAACCAATCGAATTTAATCAATTTAAGATTAGAAAACAAGTTGGAAAATTTGTTAGGTTGACTGTGGGAAAGCTTGCACAACGCACCCCCGTAGTGCAAAAAAGGATAGGGTAGCCCGCCATAAGTATGCCATAAATGGATTCATTAATTTGGAGCTAGCGTCCCGCGCTAGCAATGTGCCCCCGATGTCAGTCCCCGCCCATTTTTTCACATGTAGCTCATCAAACTTCTCTTAAAGTGTCCTATCACTTCCTATCGGTTCCAAATACTCCAAATAACTTCTCTAAACAATGATCATAAGCTTGAATCCATAAATTCAAATACAAGGAATGTTAAGAACAAAGTCTAGAGAGTTTGTAGAGTCATCTAAAAAGTCTTAACAATTGTTTTGAACTGGTTTTAAAGACAAAACCATTCAGTTAAATAAGAGAAAGAGTAAAATTAATTTCTTCAAATGATTATAGGGAACTAAATATTACCAAGACTTAAAATGTTTTCACATTTAAACAAGTGAAGGCACACCGATTTCCAATAGAGCTTTTAAGCTAGGTTTTGAGTAATAATCTCAAACTACAGAAAGAGTTATGTTTTTAAACATATGAGATGAGTATTTTGAAGTAGTATTGAGCAATTATATGGGGAAGAGCTGATAATAACTCAAGTCACCATAAGCCATGTAGCCATCACGGGTAGAAAGGGTCATGCTTTTTGGATGATTCCCTAATGCGTTTTTGCATAGACTAGTGGATCCACTTAGTTGAGGCGTTCTATATCCCACAAAGTTACATGTTAGTTCTTGCATCATGGGCGATACATAGTATCATCACATATCTCATTGTGGTGGTTGTCATTTAGAGAAACTCCCACATGAGTATATTATTTTACTTTGTATATATACAATGAGTTATTATGGAATTTTTTGATATATTCAGTTTTTACACTGTCTAAATACTTTATATAAAATGTATCTTCACTATTGTTTATAAATGCATTGAGTTAAGATTCAGTTGGTAAGCCTCCTTGCTTTACAAAAGATCCGCTTGTTACATTGTTTTTGGAGTTTTCAGTTGTTAGAATGATTGGGGGTCTTGTCCCGACATCCCTAATAGTGTAGAGGCTTGATAGTCCATTAGTTATTTGATCTTTAATGTTTACATTTTAGTTTTTATGTTAAGACTTGAGTTGCCGTTTTGGCTAAGTTTAATGATTGTTCGTAAAACATTGTAAGTTCAGTTTGAGACACCTGAGTTTACATTTCATTTGGATTCTCTTATGAATGCTTGAAGTCTTCCGTTAAGAGTCTACCGTGGCCAGTGATTCACTTGGGGATAACAATGGTTGTTTTGCCATTCCAGCAATGCGTACATACTCGGGGCGTGACATTTCGTCTTATAAAAGCGAACTTATATTAAGCAAAAGATTTAATGTTTTCCAATGAGGCAGTTTCGAACTTGTAACCCCTAGTAACATAAATGACTTCCATAAATTGTGGCTTTGCATTCCATAATAACGCATTGCTGACTTATGTTAGTTCTTCTGTATATACTTAATTCAACATTAAGTGCCTTCAATCATTTTATAATGATGTATATGTGAAGATTTGTCACGTTATATTTTATAGTAAAGTCAAACAAGATTGCTATATGCCCAAATGTTACAATTGGAGAATATCAGATGAGTTCGAGATAAGTTAAATAGCCATAATATCATTGGATATATTATCTCATAATTAATGGGAGGCAAGTGGTTTTTTAGTTTAATAATGTTATCTCTAACATTTTGATTACGCGTGTGTGAGCGTGCGTGCGTGCATGCGTGTGTGATGATGTTTTTTGTTAGGGTGTGACCATTAAAGGGGCTAAAGAAATGATTGCCTAATTTATATTGGTACATTTTTTCTAGTAAATTAAGTTAATATAGGTTTATATGTAAACCTTTTATAGTTTACCTGGTTATAGAATGATGTGTATTAAGTGCCTTACAGGTTAACGAGTACTTGTTGGTTTTCATACATTGCTATCTATATACAACTATTTTGAGACTATATTGTATTCTATATATTTATGTGCAATAAAAGTAGAAGACGAAGTAATCTTCCTATACGAAGGGTCTATGTATACTCGGTATATATCTATTACGTGTATGTAGTGGTATATGTAAACCTCCAAATAAAAGTAACAAAAACTTTTTAAATTTCCACTAAATTTGATCTATGAATGTAACTATGTAAGCTAAGAGGCTAGTCTTAGTCCTCAAAGGGGACGACGATGTTGGTTACATCTAGGGGGAATTCCCAAATGTGACAATTTGAGATTGTTGAGTGCATCTCTAATAGGGATATTTGGTTGAACTCTTCAAACATGATGAAGATCATCCCTTACAAATTTGGTTCGCAGAGATCCGTGCTAGGTCTCACTCACACTCGTTTAGAGCTCCTACTACTGGTG
Organism: Solanum corneliomulleri; assembly: GCA_027704805.1. Taxonomy (NCBI): domain Eukaryota; kingdom Viridiplantae; phylum Streptophyta; class Magnoliopsida; order Solanales; family Solanaceae; genus Solanum; species Solanum corneliomulleri. The sequence goes on along the minus strand of JAKWIY010003060.1, from coordinate 20,862,711 downwards.
CAGTGCGAGCTCCGGCCACACCTGTAGTGCCAATGTGACCTGTACAAATTTCTCATCCCAAACTACTCAACAGATTGAAAGTCATTGGGTTGAGGACGATTCTTGAAGGGAAACTACTATCCAGAGATCTGCTAGCAGGCATATACTCCAGTGTGAGAGAGATACTCCTATACCATAGTTTCCATATCTTTACCAGGCCCTGAGGCCCATATATATCCTCCTGGGTCTATGAGTTCTATTATGATTATGGTGCTCTAGTCCCTCATGAAAAGAAGAAGTCCGTTGGCTTCAAAACGGTGAAGTCTGTAATGGTTCGAGGAACAGAAGTGGGGGTGCATCAGTGACTATATAAATGATGTGCTTGAAAGAGACACGGGATTCGAGCATGAGAGAGTGAGTCCTAAACCCTTTTACACACATTTAGCTAGAGAGAGTGAATATACTAAAGAGTAGGTTGTTCTTATTTGTATTCTTGTTGATATTCCAGAGAAATAAACTTGATTCAGGGTAAATTGTTCAAGAGATAGGTTACTATATAGTCTAGCTTATTGACAAGTTTACAACTATATTTTTTAACATTGCAATTACCCATTTCTCTATGCTATCCCATATCAAATCACATCCCAAGAACCCGTTGCATTATTGTTATTTTTGTATACATTCATGTCACCCCTTGATTTGAATTATGTCTATTTTCATAAATATCTATTTCTGTGGCTGATTTGAACATGTTAACACTTTCCTATTGAATCTTAAGCACATACCACTCCCTGTGGGATTCAACCTCAACTCATTTAGTTGGCTTATATAATGACGAACAATCGTTGACTCTTAGAACTAGATTAAGTGTCCCCTTATTAACGTTATTGATTAATGACCCTAAATAACTTCTGATACCTTTCTAAACTTTGTAAAAATCCTTAAAATACATGATCAATTAGGACATCACCATATCCAAACTGACATAATTACGATAAATGATTTGAATTATAAGAGAAGAGTTGTAAGGTATTACAGTATTCCCCCCTTGGGATCATACATCTTTGAATGATGAATAATCTAGGAAATGGAAAACACATGAATACAATGTATAGAACAATATATGCCAACATATATTTAAACTAAAGAATTTAGAAAATAAATATACACTGAATTAGAAATAGGCAAAAGACCATTACCTTCATTATCAACGTCTGGAGGGACGAATAAATAAGGGTATTGTGCTTTCATATATTCTTCAGCCTCCCATGTCGCCTCATCAACAATATGATTTCTCCACAAAACTTTTACTGAAATTTCAAGTCTGCGTCACTGGAAGGTCAGGGACTCTACTCTATCAAAAAATAATTTGAAAATCTTGCGGGAGCAGCTGTGCGTCACGGACTTATTCCCCGACGAAAATCTAAAATTTGGTATTCAAGTTTGACTTCATTAAAGGGTCAACATAAGTGATGGGTATTTTTGGTATTTCGTGAGAGTTCTATATATTGATTGTGAATAAGTTTTTTTGTCACATTCACGTACTGAAATCAATCCCCAAATTAAAACTCAAAAGCTCTCACCTCTCTCTACTTTCTCTCTCAATTCATCCTCCATTGAAGGAAGAAGAATACCTATTTCTCTAGGATCTCACTTGAATTTCATGAATTAATCTTCATTAAGGTATGTGTTCTTCACTCTGAGATTCCTTTCCCAAGAGGTTCTTTCAAAATTTATTTCTAAATCACCCAGTTGCAGTGGGTTTTCCTTTTCTAATAGGTTTTCTTCTAAACTTCAAATTGTTGATAAATTGAGATTGCATATGACTAGTTGAGTGTAGATTGTTGGTTAATTGATGTTAATTGATGCAATTTCCTGTGGATCATGTCTTATTCCAAAAAATTCCCAAATCTTGGATCTTGATTGTAAAGTGATGGGAATTAAATTATGAATTGATCATTAGACTTGTTTTATCTGATCTAATTCATGTAGGGAATTACTTGGGTATGGTATTGTTTGCATAAGATCAGATTCTTGATGAATTCATAATGAACCCTATTTCACCTAACTCTAGGTTTTGAATTGATGTTAATTCGATAGTGATGATGCAATTGACATAGTCCTTGTGTTAATTACTATTGATTGATGTGACCACCTATTGTGGGATGTAATATCTTGTTTGATGGTAAGACCATGACGATGGCTATTGAAGGATATCGAGTAAGTCTTTATGATACTAAACTTTACTTCAATAATGATGGCTTGTGATTGATGATGTATCTCAATTGAAGCTTGACTTTTGATTAGCCTAAGTAGGTGTTTGTAAGATGTTGAATTGAAATGTCTTGACTATGTGATTGTGACATTATGTTTAATATGAAATGATATAAGGTTGGTTATGAAGTACCTATGTGCCTTATTATGACTTGATAATGATGTTATGCTAGTGTCACATATGAGGGTTGTCATGAAAGGATATTCTCATGTGATTCCTAATGAGCTAATGACAATGACAATACAATGAATCAGACCATATGACCTAAATTACGCTATGATGATTAATAAAGGCTTAAAGACATTTCAAGACGGACTCTAGCTTAGCACTGAGTGATCTTGTAGATGAGCGGTGACACCTTCCCAATGAGGGAAGGTAGGGTTTTCCATGGTTCTCATGGGGTGGAACGCCTCACAGTCCAAAAAGCACTAGAGTGATGTTTCCATGACATCCGCCAAGATCCATAAACTATGTTGCCACCATAGGAATACTAGATAGTGGATCCACATAGATGCTAAGTTCATGTTTGATACTACTTTGTCCGCTACACCACCTTCCATCAGTGTAAGGTTTTACAACAACGGATTCCACACTTAGCTCTTTTGGTCGATAGGTTAAGGCAAGTGTTCCCAAAAGTAAAATGAAGTAATGAAGTAAACGCTAATTAGGGTTACTTAAGAGGTTTTAATTAGCCTATGTAGGGGTATGAGACTCTACCTATGTGTTGCACTAGTTTGCCTTGAGGTTAGCCTTAGGAGATTGTTCTTATGTTCTTATGCTCTTATAAAGTAATTACTATGTATATGTTGACTTTACATATAACTGATTCTATATGATGCTAGTTTCAGTTATGAACATGTTGTTTGTATATACTGCTAAAGTATGAGGAAGGTTACTCTTGATGATATTATATGTGAATTTAGGCATTGCTTATAGTCTATTATTTTGTTTACTTGATTAAGTAGGGTTATGGGGATTTACTTGGTCATCACACCTGTAGGCTAAATGATGGGTTATGGGTAAGGGTATTGATTATATTATGATGTTATAATATCTTATATATGTTGGCTTGACTATACTTGATGATGTTGTTCTTGTGTTGAATATGGACTTGACTTAAGAGTTATGTGTTAATTGGTTTATGTGGGTTCTTGTATGTGCATGAGGCTTTTAAAAGTAAATTAGCATGTTTTGAAAAAATTTACTCTTTAGCATGACTTCATTTGTTGTATGTGCATATACTCATACTTATTACAAGTGTGTACTAATCCCTGTGTTATGTTAACTACAAAATTTAGGGTCCGACCGTTGAGTTTATAGAAGTACTTTTAAGACTACTTGAATATTACCCAAGTGTTCGTTATGTCCTCCCCTTGTGTGTATGATGCCACTATCACGCTATTGAGTTGTTATAGTTATAGGACTTCTAGTTATTTCCTTTAAATTTGGAGACAATTGTTATATTAGCCTGTATGAGGCTCTTTGTTGTAATGAAGTAGGGGTTAAGCCCAAATTGTTGTACTTATTTTAGATGGTTCTAGTATGAGACATATTATCGACTTCCTATGAGACCATGTTCCCATACTATGTATGTGAAATAAAAATAGAAGCCTATGTAGTACTTCCTATTGAGTGGAGTCTAAGTAAACTCCCTAGATATTATTATGTGTAAGCAAGAGGTCTATGTAAACCTCAAAGTAGAAGTAAATAAAAAGCTTTAAATTTTCTTTATTTTTAACCTATGAATGCAATGATGTAAGCTAAGAGGCTAGTCTTAGTCCTCGATGAGGACGACGACGCAAGTTTTGTCTAGGGGGTGCTCCATGGATGTGATAGATGTACAATCTTATGTTGTTCTCTATTTAATCCATTGTCTTTACTGGAAAGAAATGGGATGAATTAGTCCTTAATCTATAATCACCTAAATAAAATTGTGTTATCAACCAAATCAAGGTAAGCAAGCACATTACAATTTAACATAACATAATAATATGCGGACAACAAAGTCATGCCTAAGATAATATAAAAGTGACTCATATAAAAATCCAGCAAATCATCCCAAGTCAAAAAACCCATAAAAATAGGACAAGTACTATAGACATGAGTGACTATGATTGACTCTCCAAATGGGGTAGAAACATGTATAGAGACATTGAGTATATCCCAATAACATAAAACTCTGAGACAAAAAAATGGATACATAAAAATTAGTGGAACCCTCATTAAATAATACATTAGTCATCCAGTCACAGACAATAATAGTACTAGTGATCATTGCGCCGGCACCTCCACCCCATTCACTCGTGAGCGCTATGATGAGTCCACTGTTTGGACTCATTTAGGGATTTATTTTGGTAAAATTAGCATCATCAAATTCATATTTTGGCACTAAAACTGAAGAAAAACCTTGAGTTTCAGGTATTTAGACTTTGAGACAAAGCATGGACACCTTGAAGAAAAAAAGAAACAAGGAAGCTGAAAAGAACGAAGAAATTAAGGCTAGAAGATTGCCTAACCCATAAGGCAAGTCGCCTAATGTCTTCAATCTCACCTAATGTTCGAGTGTGCTCATCCCTGAAGGAAATAATGAAGTCAGCGGTGAAAAGGATTAGTCGGTGAGTCATTGAGTACTTCCGTGAAACACTCTTTCATCGCCCAAAGTTACATAATGCGATTATGTTTAAGGATAAGGCAAGAAGGTGAGGAGACATTATGAGCATATCAACTACTTTATACATAGAAACTCAAGTCACCAAACATTTATACATTATGAGAATTACCTTCTAAACATCAATATGAGCTCAAAATGACTTTAAAGAGTTACCATGCTATTCTTTCCAAGAAAAAAATTAAAAGACCAAAAATCTCAAGAAGACAAAACATATATTTCACATAAGAGCAAGTTAACGAAAAAAAACATCTTTTATGATAAACCATTTTGACACTTAACTTAACCAAAATATGTACATACTCGAAAACAAGCAAAAGATAAATTTATTCATTATTTTCATTATTAATAGGAACAACTTACCTTAATTATCAAAGGTATGAGGATAACAAGACTTCATGTCGGCCTCTTTCTCCCATATTGCTTCCTCAACTAGGTGGTTTTTTTCATAAGACTTTTACGGAGGCCACCTCTTTGTTCCTCAACCTCTTCACTTTACGATCAAGGATTTCCACTGGAACCTCCTTATAGGAGAGGTTCTCTTTCACACCAAGACCTTCGATAGGAAGAATGGACTCGGGGTTACCAATGCACTTCTTAAGCATGGATACATTAAAAACTGAATGAACCGAAGATAGTTCACTAGAGAGTTTCAACTCATATGCAACCTTGCCAGCCCTTTGCAAAATTTCATAACGACCCACATAACCATGACTTAACTTCCCCTTCTTGCAAAATCTCACCACTCCTTTTAATGGGTGAAATTTTTGAATACACCTTATCATCTTCTTCAAATTCAAGGTCTCTTTTCATATGATCGTCATAAGACTATTGCCAACTATATGCTATTTGCAAACAGTTCCTTATAGATCAAGTAGGGACCAACAAACAAACACTCTTATCTTTAAACCATCCAATTGGAGATCTACACCTCCTACCATACAAGCTTCAAAAGGAGTCATAGATATACTTGAATGGTAACTATTATTATGTGATAACTCCCCCAAAGGCAAGTTCTCATCCCAATTTCCTTTGAAGTCAATGATACAAGCTCTAAGCATATGTTATAGAGTTTGAATGGTATGTTCCATCCATTTGGGGATGAAAAGCAGTGCTTAACTTCACTTGAGTAACCAAACCTATTTGAAATGACCTCCAGAATCTAGATGTGAATTGAGGACGTCTATATGATATGATCTACAAAGGAACCCAATGAACACTCACTATCTTGTCAATATAGATTCTTGCATAATCTTTCGCCAAATATGTGTACTTAACGGGAATAGAATGGGTGATATTTATCAATATATATAAGACCACCCACATAGAGTAATATTTCCTTATAATATGAGGCAACCCAACTACGAAATCCATGTTAAGATCTTCCCACTTCAAAGTAGGAACTTCAATTTCTTGTTGTAAACCACTCGGCTTTTTGTGAGTTGTTTTCGTTTGTTTGCAATTTTGACACTTTGAATTAATTTCCGCAATGTCCCATTTTAAGTCATCCCACCAAAACACTTCTCTAAGATCATGAAACATCTTAGTAGAACCCGGATGAATAGACTAGCAGGCTCCATGAGCTTCCTCAAGAACCCGATTTCTCAAATCATGGACATTGAGCACATACAATCTCCCTTGGTACCTAAGAAAACCATCCCCCATGCGAGAATGACTCATTCATCTTTCAAAGAACCGATTCTTTCAACTCCATAAATAATGGATCAAAGTGTTGCTTAGACTTCTCCTCAACCATTTTATGATGTACACCAACGAAGCGTAGTTAAGTCTATCCACAAACACTTTCTCTCACATGTTTCCGACAACTCAAAATTCATATTCTTTTGAGTTAAGGTTATCAAAGGGGAAGAAATTAATGCAAACCCATCGACAAACCTTCTATAATAATAGGCTAGGGCTAAGAAACTCCTAATATCTGTAGGAGCCAAAGGTCTAGGATAATTTTTCACTGCTTCGATCTTTCTTGGATAAACCTCAACACCCTCACTAGAGATAATATGACTAAGAAATGCTACCGACCTAAACCAAAACTCACACCTGCTATATTTGGCAAAGAGTTCATTCTCCTTAAGAATTTGCAAAACAACCCTCAAATGCCTCAAATGATCACCCTCACTCATTGAATGCATCAATATATCATCAATAAAGCTAATCACGAATGCATCGAGATAGTTTCGGAACACCCTATTCATGAGATGCATAAACACTATTGAGGAATTAGTCAATCCAAATGACATAACTAGGAACTCATAATGACCATATCTAGTTCAAAAAGTCATCTTGGAAATATATTCACCTCTCACCCTATGTAGGTGATATCAAGATCTCAAGTCAATCTTTGAAAAGTAACTCGCACCTTTGAGTTGATAAAATAGATCATCAATCTGAGGGAGAGGATACTTTTTCTTGATTGTGACTTTGTTAATTTGACGGTAATCGATACATATCCTAAGTGACACATCCATCTTCATAACAAACAATACTGGAGCACCCTGTGGAGAAATACTAGGCCGATTGAAACCCTTGTCTAGTAAATCTTTGAGTAGAGCCTTCAAATCATTCAATTCAGCCGTAGATATCCGATAAGGAGGAATTGAAATGGTATTATGTATCTGGTAATAAGTTGATACCAAAATAGACTTCCAGTTGAGAGGAATACCGGGATGATCATTTGGAAAGACCTCCACATATTTCCTTCTTACGGGAACCAACTCAATGGAAGGAATTTCAGAGTCTAAATCTTTGACTCATACTCCATGGCATAAACACCCTTTGATGATCATCTTATAAGTCTTTAGACAAGAATTGATACTACCTCTAGGAATAGAATTTTCCCCCCTTCCATTCTAAGGTGAATTCATTAGCAAAGTTAAACTTCACCACCCTTGTTCTACACATCTATGGAAGCAAAGAAAGCATGAAACAAATCCATACCCAAAATGATATCAAAATCAACCATATGTAGTTCTACTAATTCCACATGAGTAACTATATTTGGAAACGTTATAGGACAATTTCTATATACTCTCTTAGTAACAACTGAATCATCCACGGGGTAGACACCATAAAAGGTTCATTCATAATATTTGTAGAACATAATTCTTTTTATCTACTAAAGGACTAACAAATTACCAAGTTGCACCGGGGTCAAGTAAAACATATACATCAATAGAGAAAACTTTGAACATACCCGTCACTACATCGGGCGAAGTCTCTTGCTCACCCCTAGAGCGGAGAGCATAAAAATGATACTTCTTTGGAGGATACACATTCGAACCACTTGCTTGGCCTTGCCTACTACCTTTGTTTTGACCGTTCAAGTTTGGGCAATCCTTCACCTTGTGGCCAATCATACCATAACTAAAACATTTGTAAGTCCCAATGTGGCGATGACCATAATGCTTTTTGCCACACTCTCCACAAATTGGCTTCTTGGTTGGTGAACTAGTACCCCTTACCTTTTTAAGCTTAGGGTTAGACACCCTATCATGATGAGCCTTACGTAAATTAGAAAGAACTTGATTAGAAAAGCTCTTTTTGTACCTAGGCTTGTCTTGCATATCAAACCTACCCGTTGAAGAACCACCATCAAATGACTTTGCCCTATTGACGTCTCTAACTCATCCTTTTAACCCTTGTCTCCTTCACTTGTTGAGCATGAACCATAAGACGATAAATGTTCATATTATCATGTAGCATATCTGAATGACATTTTTTATTCAAGTCATAAGACATTCCCATCATAGAACTGCTCATCTCATTCCTTGGGTTGGAAACCAAAGAACGATCATACTTTGAAAACTTAATAAATTTTGAAGTGTAGTCAAGCAAAATTATACCTCTTGACGAACGTTGATGAATTCTTCTACCTTAGCTTCCCTTTTTTCCCTTGGAAAGAACCTGTCAAGAAAGCATTCTGGAAAATCTCCCATGTAACCAGACCACCCCTCGAAGGCCTATGTACCATGTTTGGGACACGTCCTTGAGTTGGTAGGTGGCTAACTCGGCCTTCTCACTAGTAGTCAACCCCATAGATTAGAGGATTTTTTTAGAATTCATCAAAGAACTCTTTGGGGTCTTCCTCTACACTGGACCCATAGAAAGTAGGGGGATTTAGCCTTGTGAAATTCTTTAAATGGTAGACCATGGTGCTAACATGTTGGTTTCCTCGGGGTACCACCTCCTAGGTTAGCTTTGGTTATCATGGCTTGTGCTTGAGTAGTGATATATCGTGGTTTCACGGTATTTTTAATGCTTTTTCCTTAAGTTTAGTGTGTGTCCAAAAGCCTTTTGTATTTTTTTTATAAGTTTCTCTTTATTTGCAGGAAATCTGTCTAAAGATGAACGTGGAAGTTTTTGAGCAAGAACTGCAGAAATGTTACCACCTACGGAGCTTCTGATGGTCTGTCGTGCCTGTGATGGTCCGTAGGTGGCATCGTAGTGAAGCTGCTGAAGGAAGATGGGGAAGCTTTACCAAGTGTGGGGTTACGAAGTGCATGATGGACCGTCATAGCCATGACGTCCTTCTGGTTGGTTCGTCTTTATGATCAGAAAAGTAGTCACAGTACCTAATTTCCAAGAGTTAAGTGTTATGGAACGTAGACCCTCGACAGACCGTTGTGCATGTGACGATCCATTATACCTGCCGTCGAGGGTAATGAAGAGAGCAACAAAAGAGTTTACAAAGTATGAGACGACGGAGTCCATGACAGCCCGTCGTGACCACGACGACCCGTCGCGAGTTCTGTTGGCCCAGCCACATTTTGATAGATTTTCAGCAAATAGAGTCCTTCTTTTATTGGGTTTTTGTTTTTTATAAATAGTTCGAAAAATTTCATTTTTTGGAGTTAGACTCTTTTTTGGAAAAACACTTTTATGTTAGATTGTTTGTGAGTAGATTAATTTTGATATTACACTTTGGATTGTTACACTTTTCTCTGGAGTTGATTGTTGGTGATTTTTTCGATTAATCAAGTAAATTTCTGGATTTTATTCTTTCTCATTGAAGTAAGTGCATGAATCCTTATATCATATATATGAATATTGTGATTATGACTATGGGTAACTAAACTCCATAACTAGGGTTGTGGTAACCATGGGTGAATAATAAGGTAAAATCTAACTAAAATAACAATTCTAGAATAGTGTCTTGCATTTATTGATAATTCTTTCGCTTAGAAGTCTTTTTAACGGATGGACAACGTTAGAACTCGCCTTAATGCTACTTGCCGGACCAAGTAGGTAGATAATAGGAAAATAATTATCAACATATATTTAGTGTATACTATCTAATAGGCTAATATTGATTGGTACGAGGTAATAACTTAGTCAAATATCAAATACAATGCTTAATATGAGGTAAAGGTAAGGGTTAGTATAGCAACACACGTAGCCGGACCAAGGTGCAAAGTGAAATTTTCTAGATGCCGCACCAAGGATTTAGAAATACATAACTTATCACTTTGCATGCAAGATACTAGGAAAGAATTGTTATAGTTAGAATTATGAAATTAGAACCTTGTGGGGAACACGTAAACCCTAGTTACTTTTATTAATTTATTAAACTCCAACATTTGAATCTGTTAGTTGTCTACTTTGATTTAGCTAGTTATTTTCATTAATTAGCAATAAAAAACCCCTCTTTTATTATCTTTGTTTTCAAAGGAAATAATTGACTTAAAAATAGTAATAATAGATTGAAGTTAAGTCTGAAATATTTTCCTCATTGGAACGATCCCAGCCTCTTAAGTTGGGTTCTTTACTTGATGCGACCGCTTTACTTCTTATTTGAGAAGTAAGTTTGAGCTTATCAAGTAGTAATGGCTTGGGACATTTGGAAAAAGTTTGCCCTTATATCCCTTCAGTTATTGAAGGGGTTGCCGGAGTGTGATCATCGTTAGTAACTTCTTCAAAAGGAGGATCTTCAATCCCACAGAGAGGAACTCCCACTTTAGCGATCTCTTCATCAATTCTTCATGCGGATGCCCTTCGAGTATTCATACCTATAACTACATAACAAGCTTTAGGTGAAAAAACACATAAAGTAGACTCTAGAGGCATGACAATGGATTTCCAAGAAAATGAGAATTTCCTAAACATCATATAAATTCTTACTCATAAGTGTGGTGTGCTTCTGAATAATGAAAAAGAACCTACATAGACGTGGTAAAATGAGATATTAGTACGAATAATATTCATCCTCATACTCTTAATACTAAGTTTATCACATTCAGGGAACACCCCCTACATGTAACCGACGTCGCCGTCCTTATCAAGGTCTAAGACTAGCCTCTTAGCTTACATCATTACATGCATAGGTTAAAAATATGGAAAATTTAATACTTCTTATTTACTTCTACATTGAGGTTTAGATATACCTCTGTCTTACAAATAATATATATTTAGGGAGTTTACTTAGACTCCTTGCAATAGGAAGCACTACATAGGCTTCTACTTTTATTTCACATACATAGTATAGGAACATAGTCACATAGAAGGTCTATAATATATCTCATATTAGAACCATTTAAAATGAATAACACAATTTGCGCTTAACCCATACTTCATTAAAACAAAGAGCCTTATATATGCTTATATAACAAGCATCTACAAATGAAATGGAAAGAACTAGAAGTCTTATAACAAGAACAACATCAATAGCTTCATAGAGGGATCGTCCTTTTAAAGTGATGACCTACCGAACACTTGGGGAATATCCTAGTTGTCTTCAAAGGCCTTCCATAAGTTAAACGGTCGGACCCTACATTTTGTAGTAAACATAAAACATGGGTTAGTACACACTTGTACTAAGTATGAGTATATGCACATACAACAATTGAAGTCATGGCAAAGAGAAAATTTGTTCAAAATATGCTAATTTACTTTGAAAAGCCTCATGCACATACAAGAACCCATATAAATCAATGATCACATAACTCTTAAGTCAAGTCCATATACAACACAAGACCAACATCATCAAGTATAGTCAAGAAAACATATATAAGAAATCATAACATCATAATATACTCAATACCCTTACCCATAACCCATAATATAGCCTACAGGTGTGATGACCAAGTAAAGCCGCATAACCCTACTCAATCAAGTAAACAAAACAAAGGACTATAAGCAATGCCTAACTTCACATAACATAGCATCAAGAGTAACCTTCCTCAAACTTTAGCTATATATAACAACAACATGTTCATAAGTTCAACTAACATCATATATTATCAATGACATGTATAGTCAGCATAGACTTAGTACTCACTTTATAGGAGCATAAGAACATAAGAAAAAATCCCTGAAGATCCCCTCAAGGTAAATTAGTACAAGTCATACGTAGAGTCACAGGCCCCAACCTAGGTTATGTCAAACCTCATAAGTCACCCTAGTTAATGTTTACTTCATTACTTCATTTTACTTTCGGGAACACTTTCCTTAAATGACATAGACCACAAGATCTAAGTGTGGAATCATGTGTTGTAAAACCTTACACCAATAGAAGATGGTCTACCGGCCAAAGCAGTAACAAACATGAGCATAAAATCTATGTGGATCCACTAGCTAGTATTCCTATGGTGGCAACATAGTTTATGGAGCTTGGAGGCTCTCATGGAACATCACTTTATGCTATTTTTGTACTATGAGGCTATCCACCCTGTCAGAATTATGGTGAACCCTAACTTCCCTCCTCTGGGAAGGTGTCGCCCCTCTACTATAAGATCACTCGGTGCTAAGCTAGAGTCACTTTTGAAATGTCTTTTAACATATATTAATCATCATAGCTAAATTTATGTTAGAGGGTCTAATACCTTGTATAGATATTGTAATTATCTCAATTGCATGTGAATATTCTTTCATGGCAACCCTCATATGTGAGATTAGAAAAACATCATCATCATGTCATAGTAAGGCACATAGGTACTTCATAACCAACCTTATATCATTTTATCTTAAACATAACCTCAAAATCACATAGTCAAGACATTTAAAGTCAACATCATACAACCTACTTGGGCTAATCACATAGCATGCTTCAATTGAACTACATGATAAATCACAAGCTATCATAATTGAAGTAACCGTTAGAATCATAAATACTTACTCAATCTCCTTTAGTACCCATCATCATGGTCTTACCATAAAACCACCAATTACATCCAACAATATGTGTAGTAACATTAATCAATACAAATTAACACAAGAACTAGGTCAAATGCATCATCACTATCCAATCAACATCAATTCATAACCTAGGGTTAAGGGAGATAGAATACATCATGAATTCATAAAGATTTTGGTTCAATCCAACAATAACTTACCCTAGTAAAATCAAATATAAGTTAGAATAAATAAAACAAGTCTAATGATCAATTCATACTTCAATTCCCATCAGTTTACAATCCAGATAAAAAATTTAGGATTTTTAGGGAATAGGACACGATATACATGAAATTGCATCAATTAACAAACATTATACACTCAATTATTCATAGGTAATCTCAATTTATCATCAATTTGATGTTTCGAAGAAAACCATTAGAATTGGAAAACCCCATTGAACTGGGTGATTTAGAAATCAACTTTGAAAGAAAATCTTGGAGAAAGAATCACAAGAGTGAAGAACTCATACCTTAATGAAGTTTAATTCACTAGTTTCAAGTAAAATCCTAGAGAAATTGGTCTTCTTCTTCAAGCTTTCGTATTCCTTCAATGTAGGTTCAATAGAGAGAGAAAGTAGAGAGATGTGGGAGCTTTTGGATTTTGATTTGGAGATTTAATTTGAATGAGTGAATGTGAGAAAAACTAATTTAAAATCAATATATATATATATATATATATATATATATATATATATATATATATATATATAATATATATATATATCATGAAATAACCAAAAGACCCCTCACTTAAGTTGAACCTTCAACAAAGTCAAACGTGAATTCCAAATATTAGATTTTCGTCGAGGAATAAGGCCACTACGAGAAGCTGCTCCCATAAGTTTTTAGATAAGGTGGAGTACGCGACATAGACTTGTAATTTTAGCAAGGTCCATCCAAGTCCGCGACTCAGACTTGTTTCTCCTATGTGTAATATTGTTGCTGCCTTGGCAGCTTGCCAAGCAAAGTTTGGGAGTCCTTTTGTGGACCCCTAGGGAGACACTTGGGAAATTATACCTAAACGTTTTCACTCTATATAATAGGTTTTACCTATTTAAATTCATTTTACAAGTTTTAGACATCAATACAACACCTCTAAACCTTTCCAAAACCTAAGGATGTTTCACTAGTTAAATTAGACTATCTTCCGGACGTCATTGACGTTTCTTGATGTCTTTACTCCAAAGCTTCCTTAATGGTTTATTAAAATTAATTTAGGACATATGATAGTGTCACTAACCTTATATCAACATTTGAGGCTGTAGTTAAGGTCATAGACATACTGAGCGTTACAACATTCATAAGATAGTTTCACTCCATCGATTTCCATTATCCATCATTTTTATATAGGGGTGATCTCACAATTTTTCACCCTCAAATTGATGTTAAGGTAGAACATATGTTCCTGATATTAGGGGACATATTGAAGGGTTTTGTCGTTGACTTCAAGTGAAATTGAGATGATCACTTACCTTTTATAAAGCTTTCCTACAATAATATTTATCATGCTTACATTCAAATGACTCCTTATGAGGTTATTTATGAGGGAAGGTAAGTTTATAGAGCTTAATTTTGTCCTATGTTTTACTTACAAGTGAAATGATTCGTTGTAGTCGCATACCCACAATGAATCAAGCAAGTAATTCAAGAGATTGAGGAAATGATTTAACTACAATTTGGGGCATGAAATCTTCGTAAATAAATCTTTAGTGACTATTCCCATTATTGTATTATTGGCCTAATATAAGAAGTCATTATAATCCAATCTTTTTTTACTAAGATCCTTTTCCATTTATATGAAGTCATTATAAGACAAATTGGCTTTATCATTTTCATAACATGAGGACTCAGTATTAGCTATGCCCTTTTCTTATTTTAAACTTCATTGGACATGATTTGACTATCCTTAGAACAAGTCATTCATTACATCAAGTATTCATTAATACTTAATAAGGCAGTTTCTATTGGCTATGCAACTTATTTCATCATTTTCATGTTAGGGAAGTTATGAAGTTTTGAGTTGCTATTATGTTTCTACTCACCTTTATTGGCATGATATAAGATGTCATTATAAGCCAATTTTATTTGGCTTTGCCGATTATTTGCTGAAACTTCATCTTAATTTTATTGGCAAATGACAAGCTCTTACTTTCATTGCTCACTTTGAACATACGTTCCATTATCTTTCTTTCTTGCTTTCTTAGAGACATCTTTAGAAGTAAGATCATGCGAGCTAACTTGAAATCCAATGTCTTCCCCACACCAAAATGAGGTGATTCACAGGTCAAAATGAATCTAGATCGTGTGAGCTACTCATTAAATTCAGTATCTGCCCTACACCGAAAAGGGCTGATTCATGGCTAAGGAGAATCCATATAAAGTGTTCACTCCACATCGAAAAGGAGTGATCACGGTAATAGTGAACCAAGATCATATTTTGAGCATTAACCGACATAGATCATGTGAGGTAAACATGAAATCCATTGTCTACCCCAAACCAAAAAGAGGTGATTTCACTGGCAAAGGTAAGATCGGAACATACCTACTCTCTTAGATGGAAACCACAAGCTAGTTCCTATGTTGGCTAAACATAGTTAGAAGACTAGGGACGTAAGGATACTACTTATCCACCTTGGTGGTAGCCTCGTCTCATGACTTACGTGCAAGAACATGCTCATAATTAGTCTATCAGTGCTTTGCTCACATTCATTATCCTCTTATCTTTTAGAGTTAAACTCAAACATTATAGAAGCTTGCTTATAAATTGAGATTTATTTACTCTAGTAGATGAATTGTCATCCTTTTCTTTACATTGATGAAATAAGATTTGTCCTTACATAACATCTTTGATGCTAATGAGACTGGTCTCAAACGTTATAACACCACCCTTCATGAGTATTTTTAACATAGTAGCTTAGGTGCAAATGAGGCTTATCTAACTTTATTTAACACATCATTCTGGCAACTTTAATAACTTGACATCTTTATATATGTTATTATTCGCGTTACTTTGCTTACTTTCGTTTAGTAGCTTCATATTATCATGTATGAACGATGAGCACTTCATTCAATGAGTTGCATACCAAATGAACGGCATGCCTTGGATATGGATTCATTGAATTAGTTTAGAAGAGCTTGAGTTGACATTTCATTATTTTGTCTAGACAAGAGTGGCATATGATTAGTATTGGCTTAAACAATTGGGTATAGATTACATAACCATCTTTGTTGGCATAAGCCAATTTTCATGTTCAACATGCTTAAATTTTTATACATTATTCATTATCCAATCTTTTTGTCATTTACCATAATATTATAGCTAATTCCCTAAAACTTGTTTGACAATGTAGTGTTAGCCAATTTGTTTGCACAAGACCGACTATTCATTCAAACGTGATTTCATGGAGATCTTTTAAGCCAATTTTAGTTTATTACTTTAAGCATAGATTTTGTAAACATCTTGGACAGAATCATATTAACATTTGATGAATATAAAATCTTCATACAGTCATATTAATAGCAAGTACGTATTCGGACGAAAACCTCAACACTTAAACATTTTCGAACATAACTTAGCCTTACATTGTTATTAAATCCATGGTAGAAACTTAACGCTATATGAGAACAATTTATGGTTCATTCGACATTATTTAATCAAGAACCCTAAATATTAATGTCAGCCAGCACCACATACAAAAAATATGGTTAATACTACTCTATACAACATATAAATTGTAATGAGGATACTAGGGAAAAGGAAAGTTATACATGAACTTTGGGAAAGCATCCCTAGTTTCCAGATTTCATGGATTACGAAGATGGAAAGTACTCTTGTAGAAAGAATTCCAGGAGAGAAACCATAACTTAAGTAGAACTTAATCTACGAAGCCCACCTTGAACGAAAACTTGGAGAAACCTTGAAATAGTCTAGAACGTCTATGAATTTTTCGCCTCTTTCTTTCGTTCGTTTTAGTATGTGTTCTCTGAGTGTTTGATCGTGAGTTTTAGGTTTAGGAACTGATGTTGATTCATTCAACTAAGTCTTAATAAGTTAATTAAATTAATTAATTAATTAATTACTAAAAATCCCTTCCTAGATTGACTAGAACAAGGAAAACACAACACTTAGTCAAATCTGAATTTTTTCCGAAGAATTTTGTTTTGACCCTTTAAATTAATTAATCAAATGGAGGAACTAGGGTAATAACTAAAGTACCCCTAAGTCATTGGAACCATTACTAACCCTTTTACACAATCATAGGTTAAGTACTAGGATGTTTCTTGACTTATACTAGGTTAGTGTAGGAATTTCGGTTTGACCACTTTAATTTAATTAATTAAATGATTAATTTAATTAATTAAGTGACCTAATTTAGGTACTAGGTTATCTCTTTAACTAGTTACTAGGTTTGTGTCACCCAATTTATGTCTTAGGTTGTCGGATGCACTAATTAGTTTATTTCATTTTTTGCTAGGTTAGTTAGGTTGTTAGGAAAGTAGGTTAAAGTGTAGAATTATTTAGAGATCTAGGCCCCACATGGTTTAACCTATGTGCATGCCTGCCCCCCTCCCCAAACTACCCTAACCAATTTCGGCTAGGGTGGTCCCCTCTTGACCTATTCTCCCCCATGTGCTTGCACATGTGTTGCTTGTACTTTTCTAACTAACTATTATTCATGGTTCATTTGGGAATGCTACTTATAGTCCCAAGCATCCTCACTATGTCCTTTGGCACTGCTTAATCTACATGATCATTTTAAATGATCATGTACGATGATACATAGTCTTGACACTCGGATTTCTCATACCTAATTTGTTATTTAAAGGAAAAAAAATTAGCCTAGGGTATTTATTGCAGGTACATTTCTTGAAGAAGCTTGTTAATACTTAGAAAATTGGCTAACACCTTGTTAAGCCAATATTTTCTACTATGCTCATAGTTTTTTAATATGCCAATTATTTCTAAATATTGGACATTGAGATGCCTATTTCCGCCAATATGTATTCTTAAAACTTAATAGGCCCTTCAATGACAGGTATATTTTCTGGAATGTTACAAAGACACCAAATACTTAACCTGAACACATATTACTAGTCATTCTATAAGCACATTGGAATAACCATTATAATCTTTAATTCATCCTTCACACTAACATATCATCGTCATATAAATATTATAGATTCATATAGTCAAGTAGGAACAACAATGCATTAACCAAAAGACTAAACATAGAAGCACAAAGTCATAGGCTACATGATTTCCTAAAATACATAGAAAGAACACATACTTTCACTTTACTTCATATATAGATAGATATGATCATATTTCACATAGTATCAACCATACAAATCATCATGATACTTCAATTAGTGCCGAAAAGTCCACGATCATCATATTACATAAAGTAACACCGACAAGGACATATCAATTCACATAGCACCGCCACCATAAGTGGACCATACCAATCACAACATAAGTAAAGTCTAATTGACATAAAACAAAACGATTAGGGCAGCATTACCCCCACTCCATCTTACCGTTTTTATTTCAAGGCTAAATCATTCAATCCAACATCACAAGGCCCTTACCCATGGCCATAACCAACAATCCAACATAATTATAACAATATTCATGAAACTAGGACAATTTACTTCACATTCATCAATATAATACAACCTAGATATCAATTTACTATAATTATTACATTTAATCAAAAGTCTATGAGAAACTACATTAGAAATCATAAGCCTTAAGTTAATATCAATTCAATAAGCCTAATATTCAATAGATCTAAGAATGTACAATATTCAATTGATCAAATTTAAACAGCCTATAAACCAATTAACCATAATCTACACATGAATCAAAAGCCCATAACAATCTACGTATGAATTCATCAATCTCAATGCATGATCACATAACTCATATTTTAGTCAAATTGAGAGATTTGTGAAACCTATGAAAATTGAAGGATGAATTCCATTGAAGAATCATCTTCAAGTTCCATCTTCACTTTGAACTCTCATGGAGATTTTTGAAGGAACTTTTGGATAGAATGATTTTGATTGAGGTGTTAGGGTTATAATGAGAGTTTAATGACATATATACTTTTATAATACCCATAAACAATCAAAACAACCTTCCAAAGATTTATTGGGGCTTGGGGTGCATTCACAACTTCACCCCTCAACTTAATAGAAAACTGGCAGCAAAACACACAGCACTATCGCCACTAGCATAGACGGTCCGTCCTCTCACCAATGCCCCATCGATGGGGTCTCGTGGTTTGCACCTGCAGCTGCTCAACCTGCAGGTAAACTGGCTCCATCAACGAGGCCCATCGATGGGCCATCGCCTGGTCGATTGGATGTCGTTTGGGTCAGTCGATTACCACTGCATGCAGGGTTGAGCTCCAAGTTGGTGTCCTCCTTTAGGGCCCCTTGTGGGTCCTACTTGTAGTCGTACTTGAACGTTTTCAACCCAAATCTGTTTGCATTTGATTTTAGGACCTACCACATGAGTTTCGTTAAAAATGAGCACGTAAAACCCAACAAAACATGCTCAGAAATGCAAGGTCGTTTCAAGGCAAACCTTTCAAATGTCATCGACGTTCTTGAACGTTTGACCTCCAAACTTCACAAAACATGACACATAGCCTACATAAACTATAATAACTCATATAAGAATCTTATAAACTTATAAATCACACATAAACACATAAAACCTCATATGAGGTACATAGATGACTTAGTCGTTGAACGTCTTGGTCGTCCCTTCATGCCTAAACTCTTAGGAAATGCCTCAAACCTACATTATAAACCATTTTAGGACCTTATACCATCACGAAACGAATGTTAGGCTCTAGATTCACCTAAGTCATTTTCAGGGTCTTACAATCTTCCCCACTTAGACAACAGTCGTCCTCGAATGACACTTTCCACTCTCCCAACACTTACAAGAATTAAGATTCAATTGGAAGCTAATGACCATACCATAAAGCATACAGTTAATGATAAAACATCAATTTCACAACGCAACAAGAAACTAGAAGACATCCTATAACTTATCATGCTATGAAACTCACATGCTTCATTCCAAATAATGAAAACTCATTTTATATTCAATATCATACACATATACATCAGTTCTAACCCTATTACAATAATTTTAGACCAAAGAATCAATTAGTCAAATTTTGAAAATCTCCACAGTTAACTGCCAACTATATAGTGAATTTGTGCAACTTTTTAAAAATGCAACTTTTAGACAATTCATGATAGAAAAAAGCTAATATGCAAGGTAACATCATATAAACACATTTTACAACATAGTCATGGCTTTAAAAAAATACACATAGAAGTTAATGAAATTCAATTTCAACAAAACTTCAATTAAACATGAATATCATAAGGAGAATGATTGGAACTCATCTTCCACAAAAGGATCCTACAAAATCAAGTTATTAAGAACTGTTTTTTTAGGATTGAATAAACAAATAAAGAAAAGATAAGGGTACTTCACTCCCAACAACCATAATTTTCACCATACTCCCCCCCACTTCGGAGAAACCCATTCTAAGGTCAACATAACATTTATTATTTGGATCTCCCTCAAGGCACCTTAAACCTTAAAACTACTTTCTTACCAAATTCTACCTCATAGAGACTAAAGACTCTTAAAAGGTCTAATCACCTAACCACTACATCCCCCTTACTAGGAGCACTTACCTTTTCTCTTTCAAATCCCATCACATAACTTTTTATGGTTGGGGTCTTAAACAACTTAAGACTATCTCAATAACCACGCCTTCACATTTCTAAAAATATACCTTACCATTCTTCTCCAACTTAACTACCCTTCAAAAGGTAACCAAGTCAATCTAAAGGTCAAAACCCCCCTCTATCATACCTCATCTGACAAGTCACATCGCATCTTTTCTCTACCTCAACCCAAACTTTATAAAGTCACCCTCAAGGGACCAACATATAAGGGAAATAAGGTAAAGAAACCTTTTACAAAGCTCTTAGGCATGAATAGATTAATGAAGATGTGAAACTTTTCCTACCACCCAATAGCCTCCTATTTGTAATGTGGCGCGCTTCACATTATGAATAAGACTCTACTAGATGTGGTTAATACCACAACTAAGACACTCCCTAAACCTTAAGTTAAAACATGTATCGTGATTTAGATAGTAAATATAATGTTGGAATTCAGTTAAAACTAATTAGACTTAAAAAGTTGTTAAGTTCTTCAAATATGTTAAAACATGTTATGTGGTTTTGTTGGTGAATATAGCGTTGAAATTAAGTTAAGAATAACTAATTAGACTTTAAAAGTTGTTAAGTTCTTCAAATAAGTTAAAATTATAATGTGGTTTAGTTGGTGAATGTACTGTTGGAATTAAGTTTAAACTAAACTAATTAGACTTAAAAAGTTGTTAAGTTCTTCAAATAATTTCAAATATTTAATGTGATTTAGTTGGTGAATAAAATGTTGGAATTAACTTAAAAGTAAATTAATTAGACTTATATAGTTCTTAATTCTTAAAATAAGTTAAAATATGTAATATGATTTAGTTAGTGAATATAGTGTTCGAATTAAGTTAAAACTAAATAAATTAGACTTATAAAATTGTTCAGTTCTTCAAATAAGTTAAAATATGAAATGTGATTTAGTTGGTGAATATAGTGTTGGAATTAAGTTAAAACTAAACTAAACATATTAAGAAAGTTGTTAAGTAGTTTTAATAAGTTAATTATATAATATGGTTTAGTTGGTCAGTATAGTTTTGGTATTCAGTTAAAACTAAACAAATTAAACTTTAAAAGTTTCTTAGTTCTTCAAATAAGAAAAAATGTGTAATGTGATTTAGTTCGTGAATATAGTGTTGGAAATAAGTTAAAACTAAACTAATTAGATTTAAAAAATTGTTAAGTTGTTTTAATAAGTTAAATTATATAAAGTGGTTGTATAATGGTTGAATTAAGTAAAAAACTAAACTTATTAGACATAAAAAGTTTAAGTTCTTCAAATAACTTAAAATATGTAATGTGATTTAGTTGGTGAATAAAATGTTGGCATTAAGTTTAGACTAAACAAATTAGACTTATAAAGTTGTTAAATTCTTCAAATAAGTTAAAATATGTTATGTGATTTACTTGGTGAATATAGTGTTGGAATTAAGTTGAAACTAAACAAACTAGACTGATAAAGTTCTTAAGTTCGTCAAATAAGGTTTTGATATGTAATGTAATTTAGTTTGTGAATATAGCGTAAGAATTAAGTTAAAACTATATGAATTAGACTTGAAAAGTTTTTAAGTTGTTTTACAAAGTTGAATTATATAATGTTGTTTAGTTGGTAAATGTAGTGTTGAAATTAAGTTTAAATTAAATTAATTAGATTTAGAAAGTTGTTAAGTTATTCAAATAATTTAAAGGGATAATGCATAATTACCCTCTACCCATGACCAAGATCCATCGACATACCTAAACTTAACTAAGATTCTATTACCCCTAAACTCATTTTGATATTTTTTGTTCACCTTTTGTGCTTATGTAAAACCTTCAACCATCCAAGTTTGTTGGGTTTGTACACACTCGCCCTCCATGTGTGTAAATAATTTTTTTGATAAATTTTTTTTATCAAAAATATAAAAAAGTTTCTGAATTTTTAAAAATAATATTTCATATTTTATTTTTAAAAATAAAATTTTAATTTTTTAATTTTTTTTAATTTTGTAATTAAATTAAGTTAACATTTTTTTACCTTGTATCCAAACAATATATATTTTTTTACTGACATTCATTTTCTTTCTCTGTTATTTTTCTATTGAGTTAATTTTCATTTGTCTTTTTTTTTTTTTTATTTCAAATGTGTTGTTTTTAAAATAAGTTTATTTTGAACGAATATCAAAATAAGTGAAGAAAATCAATAAAACATAAATATATTTTTAAAAAATTTAAAGGACATTTTAAAATTATTATCTTTAAAATACACACAAATTATTAAAAAAATTAAAAATAAAACGATAATAAAATAAAAAAATTTTAAGTGAAAACAAATTAAAATAAATATTTTACATAGAAAGAAACCAAAATAGTTTATATATATATATATATATATATATATATATATATATATATATATATATATATATTATATATATATATATATATATATATATATATATATATATATATATATATATATATATATATGTTTTATCATCAATAAGTATGTGTACTAACTATTACAAAGTGACCAATTAAAAAATGACGTGTTTAATTTGTGCATTCATCACTTGCCTTCAGGTGTAACACTCCGAAAGTCCATGACCTAAGCTTGAGTCTCACATGTTGAACTAAACCTTAAAACACTATCTCTAAGCCTAAATAATGATTATAAACCACCTAGAACGTTTTAGAGTCAAGACGTCAAAAAACGTCCAAGACGTCTCGAAGCTAGTCTAATTTAACTAGTGATACGTCCTTAGGTTTGATATAGGTTTAGAATTGATGTATAAGGTTTAAAACATGTGAAATGACTTTAAATAGGTAAAACCATACATTATGGGTGGAAATGTCCAGGTACGACCCCCCAAGGTCGCCCTAGAGGTCCACGAGGGGACCCCAAACTTGGCTTGGCAAGCTGCCATAGTGGCATCTAAACTACACATGGCAGAAAAAAGTCAGCGTCGTGGACTTGGGTTGACTTTGGTAAAAACTCAAGTCTGCGTTGCGGACAGGTCGCGGACTCCAACTCCACTGTCTCAAAAATTAATTTAGAAAATCATGTGGGAGCAGCTCCGCTCGCGGACTTATTCTCCGACAAAAATCTGAAATTTGGAATTTAAGTTTGACTTCATTAAAGGTTCAACTTAAGTTAGGGGTCTTTTAGGTATTTAATGGGAGGTCTATATATTGATTTAAATCAGCTTATCCCCACATTCACTCACTCAAATCCAATACCCAAATAAAAACCCAAAAGCTCTCACTCTCTCTACATTCTCTGTCTATTCAACCTCCATTGAAGGAAGAACAAAGCTTGACGAAGAATACCAATTTCTCTAGGATTTAACTTGAATTTCATGGATTAATCTTCATCAAGGTATGGGTTCTTCACTAATAGGTCATGTCAAAGATGATTTCTAAAACACCGAATTCCAAGAGTTTTCCTATTCTAATGGTTTTTCTTCTAAACATTAAATTAATGGTTGATTATGATTAATTTTGATTGCCTATGACTAATTAAGTGTATAACGTTGGGTAATTGATTTTAATTAATGAATTTCATGTAGACCATGTCCTTACCCTAAATTCCCTTAATCTTTTATCCTTCTTTTAAATTAATGCGAATTGATGAATGTATCAATTATTAGACTTGTTTTATCTATTCTAATTCATCAATGCACTGCCTAGGGTAATGTATTGTTGAGATTGTATCTATTTCTTGAAGAATTTATGATGAACCCTATTTCCTCTAACCCTAGGTTATGAATTGAAGTTGATTTGGGATTGTGATGATGCAATTGATCTAGTTATTGTATTAATAACTATTGAATGATGTTACTTCACCTATCATTGGAAGAAATTGGTTGGTTGATAGTAAGACCATGATTATGGATTTTAAAGGATATGGGGTAAGTCTTTGTTATCCTAAACCTTTACTTCAATTGTGATGGATTGTACTTGATGATGAAGTTCAATTGAAATATGTTTTGTAATTGGATTCAGTAGGTGTGTTATGATGATATAATTGAAATGTCTTGATTATGTGATTTTGAGATTTTACTTAAGATATAATGATATAAGGTTTGTTATGAAGTACCTATGTTCCTTACTATGATATGATGATGTTAATGTGCTAATCTCACATATGAGGGTTGTATTGAAATGATGTTCTCATGCAACTCAAATTGAGCTAATGACTATGACTATTCAAGGAGCTATTCTCCTATGACCTAAACTAAGCTGCAATTGTTAAAGAAAGACATTTATAAATGGGACTTAGCTTAACACCGAGTGAATTTGAAAATGAGAGGTGTTGGATTTCCATGGAGGAATATTCATTCTATTGTTTCATAAGAGGTGTTTACTCCCCTATGAGGGACACTCACCCTTTGGATTCTCATGAGATGAGGGATCTATTTGCCAATAGGCATGTAGAGGGTTCAATACATATCTTCTAGTTCTTGAACAATGTGGCAGCTATAGGAATAATAGCTAGTGGATCAACCTTATATGCTAGGTACTTGTTTTGTTCCACTTTGGCCGGTAGTCAATCTTCTTTTGGTGTCAGGTTTTATATCACCGCATTCCACTCTTAGCTCTTTTGGTCTATGTCGGTTAAGGCAAGTGTTCTAAAAAGTAAAATGAAATAACACTAACTAGGGTTACTTAAGGGGTTGACTTAGTCTAGGTAGGGGTATGAGACTCTACCTAGGTATTGCACTAGTTGGGTTTGAATAGAAGTCCTACAAGGTTGTTCTTATGTCCTTATGTTCTTTTGTTCATACAAAGTGAATGTTATGCATATGTTGATTTTACATGTTAATGATGATATATGATGTTAGTTTCATTTATGAACATGCTATTGGTCTATATTGATAAATATGATGATGACTACTATTGATGCTATGTTATGTAAAGTTAGACATTACTTGTGATCTTTTGTTTGATTGCTATATTGAGTAGGCTTATGGGGCTTTACGTGGTCATTGCACTTGTAGGATAAATGATGGGTTATGGATAAGGGTCTTGATTATAGTATAATGTAATGAACTCTTATATATGTTGACTTGACTATATTTGATGATGTTGGTCTTGTGTTTTTTATGGTCTTGACTTAAGAGTTATGTGCTTATTGGTTTATATGGGTTTTTTGATGTGCATAAGGCTTTTCGAAGTAAATTAACATGTTTTGAACAAATGTCCTCTTTAGCATGATTTCAACTGTCGTATGTGCATACACTCGTACTTATTAAAAGTATACACAAACTCATGTTTCATGTTTACTACAAAATATATGTCCGACCGTTGAGCTTATAGAAGGTTTTTGAAGACTACTTGGATATTTCCCAAGTGTTCGTTAGGTCTTCACTTTCCGAGGACGATGCCATTATCAAGCCATTGATGTTGTTCTAGTTATGAGACTTCTTGTTTCTTTCCTTTTCATTTGGAGATGATTGTTATATAACCAATATGTGACTTTATTTGATTCATGTATGGGCTATGCCCAATAGTTATACTGTTTTTTAGATGGTTTGATATGAGATATCCGTTTTAAGACTATGTTATGTATCTCATATATATATATATATGAGTTTATGAGATCCTTATATGGTATATAATATTTTTTAGGTTCAGCATGTTGATTTCAGTAAGTTTTAAAGGTCAAATGTCAAAGAACGTCCTTCCTACTGTAGTTTTATACACCGTGCAGCTCTATCCTAAGCAATCGAATGGTCAATTGCAGGTATTTTGCATATACTATCCTGGTGTCGGAACGTGACACCCGATCCATATTCTATCCTGGTGCCGGAACGTGACACTCCGATCCTCAATCTATCCTGGTGTCGGAACGTGACATAAGCATGTGTGTTTCCCGAGGTACATGCAGACATACCACGCCCAACGTCGTCCTATCGTCCTATATATATATATCAATATATATATATATAATATATATATATATATATATATATATATATATATATGTGTGTGTGTGTGTGTGTATATATATCCATGTATACTCGATATGAATATATGAAATGTTATTCTAAGAGGTTAGTCCATGTCATCTTCGAGGAAGACGACACCGTTTACTTCTAGGGTGTGCTCCCCGGATGTGACATCAAGAGAGTATGCACACTCTCTATGATATGTGAGCGTTTGTGGTGTATTTATTCTATTTTAAATTAGTCCGGGGGGGGGGGGGTTAATAGGACTCTAGTTAAGTTTAGGTGTGTTTTTGGGATTTCGGTCATAGTGTAGGGGGTACTTGTAAGGGGGATAATGCATACGTACCCCCTAGCCTATTACCGAAATTCCAGAGACACACCTACACTTACAAATATCTTATTACCCCTGAACTCATTTTATTCGTAATTTTGTGCACGTTTTGTGGTGGTGTGCCACCTTCAACCACCCATGTTTGTTTTGTTTGTACACAATCGCCCTCCATGTTGTAAATAATTTTTTAATTAAAAATTATTTCTTAAAACAAATATCTCTTAATTTTTGAAAAATATTTCATTTTTAAAAAAATATATATGTTAAATTTTTTTAAAGAAAAATATTCTTATTTATTTATCTTGTATTTAATAAGTTAACATTCTTAACGTTGTGCGGAAAGATTTTTTTTACTTACATTAATTTATATTTCAATTGAGTTTATTGTCTTTGTCTTTCGCTTTGATTTGATTTCAAATGTCTTGTATTTAAAATAAGTTAATTATCAACGCATATCAAAATAAGTGAAGAAAATAAAATCAAATATAAAATATTAAAATTAAAGGGCTTTTTTAAATACACAAAATTAAATAAAAATAATTAAAAGTGAAAAGATAATAAATTAATTGAAAAAATTAAAGTGAAAAGTATTAAAAAATAAATATTTTGAATAGAAAGTAACAAAATAATTAAATATATATAAATTTTATTATCAATAATTATGTTTAATAACTAATTAAAAAGTAAACAATTAAAAAATGACATGAGTCTTATTTGTGCACTCATCACTTGGCTTCAAGAGAGTATGGACACTCGCTACGACATTTAAACGTTTGTGGTGTATTTATTCAATTTTAAATTAGTTTATAGGGGGGGAGGTAATAGAAGTCTAGTTAAGTTTAGGTGTGTCTCTGGAATATTTATCATAGTTCACGGGGAGTACTTATGCATTTTTCCTATATAAAGTGGTTTCATTGGTCAATATAGTGTTGGAATTAAGTTAAAACTAATTAAATTAGCCTTAAAGGTTGTTAAGTTCTTCAAATAAGTTCAAAAATGTAATATAATTTAGTTAGTGAATCAAGTGTTGGTATTAAGTTAAAACTAAACAAATTAGACTTTTAAAGTTGTTAAATTATTTAAATAAGTTAAGATATATAATGTGATTTAGTTGGTGAATATAGTGATAAAATTAAGTTAAAACTAAACAATTAAACTTATAATGTTGTTAAGTTCTTCAAATAAGTTAGACTATATAATGTGATTTAGATGGTGAATATAGTGTTGGAATTAAGTTAAAACTAAACTAATTAAACATAAAAAGTTGTGAAGTTGTTTCAATAAGTTAAATTATATAATGTGGTTTAGTCGGTCAATATAGTGTTGATTTAAGTTAAAATTAAACTAATTAGGCTTAGAAATTTATTAAGTTCTTCGAATTAGTTAAAATATTTAATGTGGTTTAGTATGTGAATATGGTGTTGGAAATAAGTTAAAACTAAATAAATTAGACTTAAAAAGTTGTTAAGTTCTTTAAATAAGTTAGAATATGTAATATGATTTAGTTGTGAATAAAGTGTTGGAATTAAGGTAAAACTAATCTAATTAGACTTAAATAGTTGTTAAGTTGTTTTAATAAGTTAAATTATATAATGTGGTTTAGTTGGTGAATGTAGTGTTGGAATTAAGTTAAAGTTAAACTAATTAGACTTAGAAAGTTCTTAAGTGATTCGAATAAATTAAAATATGTAATGTGGTTTAGTTGGTGAATATGGTGTTGGAATTAACTTTAAACTATATCAATTAGACTTACAAAATTGTTAAGTTCTTCAAATAAAATAAAAATATGTAATATGATTTAATTGGTGAATAGAGTGTTGTAATTAAGTTAAAAATAAACTTATTAGACTTAAAAAGTTTTTAAGTTATTTTAATAAGTTAAATTATGTAATGTGGTTTAGTTGATGAAGTGTTGGAATTAATTTAGAATTAAACTAATCACACTTAAAAAGTTGGTAAGTTCTTCAAAAAAATTAAAAAATGTAATGTAGTTTATTTGGTGAATATAGTGTTGGAATTAACTTAGAAATAAATAAATCAGATTTAAAAAGTTGTTAAGTTCTTTAAATAAGGTAAAATATGCAATGTGATTTAGTTGGTAAATAAAGTGTTGCTATTAAGTTAAAACTATATAAATTAGACTTATAAATTTGTTAAAGTCTTCAAAAAAATAAAAATATGTGTAACGACCTGTTTAGTCGTTTTGAGCAGTAGATTTTAATTCTGGAAAAACTGGCCAAGACCACGGGCACTGCGACGGACCGTCACAGGCACGACGGCCCGTCGAGGGTGCATCGTTTCAGCATACTTAGAATTCTGAAATTGGATACTGAAAATCGACTCTCTGTAAATTGTGACGGACCTGCAGGACGTGCCGTCACATCCACGACGAACCGCGTGAGTTTCCGTTGCAAAACACTTCAACTTTTGAGAATTTGGTACAAGAAACGAGTTTCTGACCGTCAGGACGGAGGTGCAGGACGGACCGTCACTGGTGTGACGGGCCGTCACAGTTCACCTTGATTTTGGGAGGCTGCGACGACCATCGTGACGGACCGTCGCAGGCACGACGGCCCGTCACAGGTTGCAAATCCCAGGCAGAATAGGATTCCTCTACACGTTTTAAGGGTCGTTTTGGACTATTCTTTCCTTAATTATAAAGATTGAGGGTTAATATTAATAAGTCTAATTACTTGGGGGTTAAAAGAGGTAACCTTAAGTTAATTAGTGGGTTCTATTGTCCTCTTTTAGTCTTAATTATATGATAATTAGGGTAAAGGAAAGAGGGTTTGAATAAAACAAACAGAAAGAACAAGGAGAAAGAGAGGGATCGATCGAGAGGGAGGAGAAAACGCAGCTTGAGGATTAGCTTGTTTGATCAATTCTTCGGTGAAGGTAGGTTATGGTTTATTTCATGCTACTCGTAGTAAACTCTTAATAGTGAATGTTATGTGCTGATAGTATTGTAAACCCTACTATGTGCTTAATTGTAAGCTTGCATGAATATGAATATGAAATTGTGATGAATTAACAAAGCATGATGAAGCTACTGAATCCCAAATCTTGAAAGAACCCTAATTCACTTGTTATTGATGATGCCTTAGTATAAAAGAAGGCTTGATGAATTAGGGGATCGGGTGCCACGTTCCGGTACCAGGATAGAATGAATATGAGGATCGGAGTGTCACGTTCCGACACCAGGATAGAATTATGGATCGGGTGCCACGTTCCGGTACCAGGATAGAATGAATATGAGGATCGGAGTGTCACGTTCCGACACCAGGATAGAATTATGGATCAGGTGCCACGTTCCGGTACCAGGATAGAATGAATATGAGGATCGGAGTGTCACGTTCCGACACCAGGATAGTATATGGATCGGGTGCCACGTTCCGGTACCAGGATAGTATATGAGGATCGGAGTGCCACGTTCCGGCACCAGGATAGAAATAGAGGAGCGGAGTGTCACGTACCGACACAAGAGGAAGAAAGATAATGAATCTTGAAAGATAATGAACATACTCAATCTAAATGAACGTAATTCCCAAATGAGTATGGTATTGAGGCTTGAGTCCTCATGTGTGAACTCGGTTGTATTTATTGATGAATGAATTAATATTGTTATTGCTACATGTTGAGTATTGTAGTTGATTTACATTATTATTGATATTTACTGTTCCCTATTTTGAGTTGGCCGATGATATCTACTCAGTACTTGTGGTTGTACTGACCCCCTACTTTTACGTTTTCTTCTTTGTTATTTGTGTAATGCAGCAAACGTTTCGTCAACTTCAACTCAACAGTAGATCTAGCCAGTCTTCACTACCTTCAGAAATTCAAGGTGAGCTAATGCGTCTAGCTTGGACTGGGTCTTCTTCCTCAAGTCTTGATGCCTTGAACTTCCGGCATGGACTAGCTAGTAGTTGTTTTAGCTTCTTAGACAGTTTTAGTTTAGCAATTTGAGATAGATGTTCTTGTGATGATGACTTCCAGATTTTGGGGATAATAATAATAGTTTTGAATTGTTTATTATTATGAGTTTAAGTCTTCCGCATTTCTTTTGTTGATATTGTATTAAAATGTTAAGGGTTTAGATGTTAGATTGGTTGGTTCGCTCACATAGGAGGGTTAATGTGGGTGCCAGTCGCGTCCCCGATTTGGGTCGTGACAAACTTGGTATCAGAGCATTAGGTTCATTGGTCTCATCACACAAGAACGAGTCTAGTAGAGTCTTAAGGAACGGTAGGGGGACGCCTTTACTTTTCTTTGAGAGGCTATAAGACTTTAGGAAAATTCCATTCTTTCATTTTCTTTCGTGCTACTACTTGAGTCCAATTGGTATCTAGGTGATACAATTGGTATCTGACCATCTTCATTCTATTTCGCAGATGGTTAGACCTAGAGCAACGACCGCACCAGCAGCAACAACGGAAAGACAAGAAACGACTGAGCCAGCCACTAGGGCTGTGGCTCGAGGGAGAACAACGACAAGAGGCCGTGGACGAGGTCGTGGGAGGACGACCTCTAGAGGGAGAGGATGAGCCCCTAGCCCATCTGATTCTAGGGCGGTGACTCCTCCACCGACTGAGGAGGTAGTTAGAGAGGGTGAGGAAGGGGAAACTGAACAAGGGCAGAATGAGGAAATGCCACCCCAACCTACCCCAGAGATGATCAACCAGGTACTTGCTTATCTTAGCGGGTTATCCGATCAGGGTCAGGCACCCCCAGTGGTTTCTGCACCAACACCTCCGGTTTCAGAGATACGACATGCGGCTACCATGGCTCCCCGCATGGATGCACCATTGGGAATAGGCACATTTCCACGTCTGACTACTGGGCCTATTATGACAAATGATCAGCATGAACTTTTCAGTAAGTTCTTGAAATTGAAACCTCCAGTCTTTAAGGGTGCAGAATCAGAGGATGCCTACGATTTTCTGGTTGATTATCACGAGCTACTACACAAGATGGGTATAGTAGAACGGTTTGGCGTTCAGTTCGTGAGCTATCAGTTTCAAGGGAACGCCAAAATGTGGTGGCGGTCACATGTTGAGTGTCGACCAACAGAGGGGCACCACCTATGACTTGGGAATCATTCTCTACCCTGTTTATGGAGAAGTATATCAAGGACCTTGAGAGATAGAAAAAGGGATGAGTTCTTGAGTCTCGAGCAAGGTAGGATGACGGTTAACGCAATATGAGCTAAGTTTCGTGCTTTATCAAGGTATGCCACCCAACTATGTTTCAGTCCACAAGAACGGATCCACCATTTTGTGAAGGGGTTGAGGTCAGAATTGCGAATTTCAGCCTTACAGATAGCGGCAACGGCAACATCCTTCCAAGAGGTGGTAGGACTTTGTGACAGAGGTGGAAGGAGTGAAACCAGATGACTTCACCACGAACATCGACATCAAAAAGGTTTCGAAGGGGAGGTGAGTTTAATGGTTCTTACTCTAGAGACAGAGCTCCAGAGGTCACTCAGTTCGACCAATTCAGTCGTCACTACAGACTGTAGTTGGGGGTCCACCTCAGACTGGTTAAACACTCTCTGAGAGACCTATGCACGAACCCAGAGAGTGCTATGGATGTGGGGAGAGATTGGACTATTAAGAGATATTGTCCAAAACAGAGTTATCGGCCCCCAATAGCTAGAGGTAGAGGTGGTTATGGAGGAAGAGGCCGTCATTCTGGAGGACGCGGTGGTCGAGGTATGGTGGTGGTCACCAAAACGGCCGAGGTGATGGGCAAAATGGAGCCACTACGACACAACATGGTAGGGGCAACGGACAGACTGGTGATAGGGCCCATTGTTACGCTTTTCCTGGGAGATCCGAAGCGGAGGCGTCTGATGCTGTTATCACAGGTAATCTTTTGGTTTGTGATTGCATGGCATCTGTATTATTGACCTGGCTCCACGTTTTCATATGTATCTTCATCATTTGCTAATGGTCTAAAATTGTATTGTGAATTACTTGACATGCCTATTGTGTTTCTACTCGGTGGGTGAGTCTGTGGTAGTTGAAAAGGTACATAGGTCTTGTTTGGTGAATTTTGTGGGGAGCAACACTTATGTAGATTTGGTTATCTTAGAAATGGTTGACTTTGATGTAATTCTGGGTATGACTTGGCTTTCTCCGAAATTTTGCGATTTGGATTGTAATGCTAAAACGGTGACGTTAGCCAAGCCTAGGACAGATCCGTTAGTCTGGGAGGGTGACTACACTTCCAATCCGGTGCGTATCATCTCCTTTCTTCGTGCTAAGAAAATGGTTAGTAAGGGGTGTTTAGCTTTCTTGGCACATCTCAAGGATGACACTACCCAAGTACCCTCGATTGAGTCGGTTTCGGTAGTCCGTGAGTTTTTGGATGTGTTCCCTGCAGATCATCCTGGTATGCCACCAGATAGGGATATCGACTTGTGCATTGATTTGGAACCGGGCACTCGCCCCATTTCTATACCCCCTTATAGAATGGCTCCCGCGGAGTTAAGAGAGTTAAGGCACAACTTCAAGAGTTGTTGAGCAAAGGCTTCATTAGACCAAGTGCATCTCCTTGGGGTGCTCCGGTTTGTTTGTGAAGAAGAAGGATGGGAGTTTTCGGATGTGCATAGACTATAGACAACTGAACAAGGCAACTATTAAGAACAAGTATCCTCTTCCTCGCATTGATGACTTATTCGATCAACTACAAGGTGCTTGTGTCTTCTCTAAGATCGACTTGAGATCCGGTTATCATCAATTGAAAATACGGGCAACGAATGTGCCAAAGACCGCTTTTCGGACTAGGTATGGGCATTATGAATTTGTAGTGATGTCCTTTGGTCTTACAAATGCCCCCGCTGCTTTCATGAGCTTGATGAATGGGATATTTAAGCCGTATTTGGATCTCTTTGTGATCGTATTTATAGATGATATACTGGTATATTCTAAAAGTAAGAAGGAACATGGAGCATTTGAGAATTGTGCTGGAAATGTTGAGGGAGAAAAAGCTTTATGCCAAGTTCTCTAAGTGTGAGTTTTGGCTAGATGCAGTGTCCTTCTTGGGGCATGTAGTTTCTAAGGAAGGAGTGATGGTAGATCCTTCTAAGATTGAGACAAGTGAAGAATTGGGTAAGACCCACTAATGTGTCAGAAATAAGAAGCTTTGTTGGGTTAGCTAGCTACTACCGCCGATTTGTCAAGGGATTCTCTTCTATTGCTTCTCAATTGACGAACTTGACTAAGCAGAATGTTCCATTCGTATGGTCGGATGAGTGTGAGGAAAGCTTTCAGAAACTCAAGACTTTGTTGACTACCGCGCCTATCCTTACCTTGCCGGTAGTAGAGGGTAAGAACTTCATTGTTTATTGTGATGCATCCTATTCTGGGTTGGGTGCAGTGCTAATGCAAGAGAAGAATGTGATTACTTATGCTTCAAGACAATTAAAAGTGCATGAACGTAACTATCCAACCCACGATTTGGAGTTGGCCGCGGTAGTATTTGCAGTAAAGCAATGGAGACATTATTTATATGGGGTTAAGTGTGAAATCTATACGGATCATTGTAGTCTACAGTATGTCTTTACTCAGAAAGATTTGAACTTGAGACAGAGGAGATGGATGGAACTACTGAAGGACTACGATATCACTATTTTGTATCATCCGGGGAAGGCGAATGTTGTGGCAGATGCCTTGAGTAGAAAGGCGGGAAGCATCGGAAGTCTAGCTCATTTGCAAGCTTCTAGACGCCCATTGGCTAGAGAAGTGCAGATCTTGGCTAATGACCTCATGAGGTTATAAGTAAATGAGAAGGGAGGATGGTTAGCTTGTGTGGAGGCAAGATCCTCCTTCCTTGACAAGATTAAGGGGAAGCAGTTTGATGATGAGAAATTGATCCGGATTCGAGATAAGGTGTTGCAAGGAGAGGCTAAAGAAGCAACAATTGATGAGGAAGGTGTTTTGAGGATAAGGGAAGGGTATGTGTACCCCGCGTCGATAATCTGATCAACACTATTCTGACAGAGGCTCATAGTTCAAGGTATTCTATACATCCGGGTGCAACCAAGATGTATCGCGACCTAAAGCAACACTTCTGGTGGAGTAGAATGAAGCGTGATATTGTTGACTTTATTGCCAATGTCCAAACTGTCAACAAGTAAAGTATGAACACCAAAGGGCCGGAGGAACGCTTCAGAGATGAATGCCCATTCCTGAATGGAAGTGGGAGAGAATCGCAATGGACTTTGTGGTTGGTCTTCCAAAGACAATGGGTAAGTATGACTCCATTTGGGTGATTGTTGATAGGTTAACTAAGTCTGCTCATTTCATTCCGGTCAAGGTGACTTACAATGCAGAGAAGTTAGCAAAAATCTACATCTCAGAAATCGTTCGATTGCATGGGGTTCCACTATCCATCATATCAGATAGAGGTACGCAGTTTACTTCTAAGTTTTGGAAAACATTGCATGCTGAATTGGGTACTAGGTTGGACCTTAGCACGGCATTTCACCCTCAGACCGATGGTCAGTCTGAGCGAACGATTCAAGTGTTGGAGGATATGCTTCGTGCATGCGTGATAGAGTTTGGTGGCCATTGGGATAGCTTCTTACCTTTGGCAGAGTTTTCATTCAATAATAGCTATCACTCAAGTATTGACATGTCCCCATTTGAAGCATTGTATGGGAGGAGGATGTAGATCTCCCATTGGTTGGTTTGATGCATTCGAGGTTAGACCTTGGGGGTACTGACCTTCTGAGGGATTCGATAGTAGATAAGTGAAATCTTCAAGAAAAGCTTCTAGCGGCGCAAAGTAGACAAAAGGAGTATGCAGACCGAAAGGTTAGAGACTTGGAGTTCATGGAGGGTGAACAAGTCTTGTTGAAGGTTTCACCCATGAAAGGGGTGATGCGGTTTGGCAAAAGAGGTAAGTTAAGTCCAAGGTATATTGGACCATTTGAGATACTAAAGCGAGTAGGGGAGGTGGCTTATGAATTAGCCTTACCTCCAGGGCTGTCCGGAGTGCATTCGGTGTTTCATGTGTCCATGTTGAAAAGATACCATGGAGATGGAAACTACATTATCCGTTGGGATTCAGTTTTGCTTGATGAGAATTTGACTTATGAGGAGGAACCGGTTGCTATATTAGATAGAGAAGTTCGCAAGTTGAGGTCGAGAGAGATTGCATCCATCAAAGTTCAATGGAAGAATCGACGGTTAGAAGAAGCTACTTGGGAGAAGGAGGCAGATATGCAAGAAAAATACCCACATCTGTTTACAGATTCAGGTACTCCTTTTCGCCATTGTTTTTCTTCTTTTGATCGTTCGGGGACGAACGATGGGTAAATTGGTATCTATTGTAACGACCTGTTTAGTCGTTTGAGCAGCAGATTTAATTCTGGAAAAAACTGGCCAAGACCACGGGCACTACGACGGACCGTCACAGGCACGACGGCCCGTCGAGGGTGCATCGTTTCAGCATACTTAGAATTCTGAAATTGGATACTGAAAATCGACTCTCTGTAAATGTGACGGACCTGCAGGACGTGCCGTCACATCCACGACGAACCGTCGTGAGTTCCGTTGCAAAACACTTCAACTTTTGAGAATTGGTACAAGAAACGAGTTCTAGTTTCTGACCGTCAGGACGGAGGTGCAGGACGGACCGTCACTGGTGTGACGGGCCGTCACAGTTCACCTGGATTTTGGGAGGCTGCGACGACCATCGTGACGGACCGTCGCAGGCACGATGGCCCGTCACAGGTTGCGCAAATCCCAGGCAGAATAGGATTCCTCTACACGTTTTAAGGGTCGTTTTGGACTATTCTTTCCTTAATTATAAAGATTGAGGGTTAATATTAATAAGTCTAATTACTGGGGGGTTAAAAGAGGTAACCTTAAGTTAATTAGTGGGTTCTATTGTCCTCTTTTAGTCTTAATTATATGATAATTAGGGTAAAGGAAAGAGGGTTTGAATAAAACAAACAGAAAGAACAAGAGAAAGAGAGGGATCGATCGAGGGAGGGAGGAGAAAAACGCAGCTTGAGGATTAGCTTGTTTGATCAATTCTTCGGTGAAGGTAGGTTATGGTTTATTTCATGCTACTTGTAGTAAACTCTTAATAGTGAATGTTATGTGTTGATAGTATTGTAAACCCTACGATGTGCTTAATTGTAAGCTTGCATGAATATGAATATGAAATTGTGATGAATTAACAAAGCATGATGAAGCTACTGAATCCCAAATCTTGAAAGAACCCTAATTCACTTGTTATTGATGATGCCTTAGTATAAAAGAAGGCTTGATGAATTAGGGGATCGGGTGCCACGTTCCGGTACCAGGATTAGAATGAATATGAGGATCGAGTGTCACGTTCCGACACAGGATAGAATTATGGATCGGGTGCCACGTTCCGGTACCAGGATAGAATGAATATGAGGATCGGAGTGTCACGTTCCGACACCAGGATAGAATTATGGATCGGGTGCCACGTTCCGGTACCAGGATAGAATGAATTGAGGATCGGAGTGTCACGTTCCGACACCAGGATAGTATATGGATCGGGTGCCACGTTTCGGTACGTACAAGGATAGTATGAGGATCGGAGTGCCACGTTCCGGCACCAGGATAGAAATAGAGGAGCGGAGTGTCACGTACCGACACAAGAGGAAGAAGAAAGATAATGAATCTTGAAAGATAATGAACATACTCAATCTAAATGAACGTAATTCCCAAATGAGTATGGTATTGAGGCTTGAGTCCTCATGTGTGAACTCGGTTGTATTTATTGATGAATTAATATTGTTATTGCTACATGTTGAGTATTGTAGTTGATTTACATTATTATTGATATATACTGTTCCCTATTTTGAGTTGGCCGATGATATCTACTCAGTACTTGTGGTTGTACTGACCCCCCTACTTTTAGTTTTTCTTCTTTGTTATTTGTGTAATGCAGCAAACGTTCCGTCAACTTCAACTCAACGGTAGATCTAGCCAGTCTTCACTACCTTCGGAAATTCAGGGTGAGCTAATGCGTCTAGCTTGGACTGGGTCTTCTTCCTCAAGTCTTGATGCCTTGAACTTCCGGCATGGACTAGCTAGTAGTTGTTTTAGCTTCTTAGACAGTTTTAGTTTAGCAATTTGAGATAGATGTTCTTGTGATGATAACTTCCAGATTTTGGGGATAATAATAATAGTTTTGAATTGTTTTATTAATGAGTTTAAGTCTTCCGCATTTCTTTTGTTGATATTGTATTAAAATGTTAAGGGTTAGATTGGTTGGTTCGCTCACATAGGAGGGTAAATGTGGGTGCCAGTCGCGTCCCCGATTTGGGTCGTGACAATATGTAATCTGATTTAGTTGGTAAATATATTGTTGAAATTAAGTTAATACTAAACAAATTAGACTTATAATGTTATTAAGTTCTTCAAATAAGTTAAAATATATAATTCAATTTAGTTGGTGAATATAGTGTTGGAATTAAGTTAAAACTAAACTAAGTAGATTTAGAAAATTGTTAATATGTTTTAATAAGTTAAATTATATAATGTTGTTTAATTTGTGAATATAGTGTTGGAATTAAGTTAAAATTAAATTAATTAGACTTCAAAAATTCTTAATTTCCTCAAATAACTTAAATATTTAATGTTATTTAGTTGGTTAATATAGTGTTGGAATTAAGTTAATACCAAACAAATTAGACTTTATAAGTTGTAAGATTCTTCAAATAAGTTAAATTATGTAATGCGATTTAGTTGGTGTTTATAGTATTGTAATTAAGTTAAAACTAAACAAATTAGACTTATAAAGTTGTTAAATTCTGCAAATAAGTTTAAATATGCAATGTAATTTAGTATAGTGTTGAAATAAAATTAGAACTAAACTAATTAGACATAGAAAGTTGTTAAGTTGTTTTAATAAGTTAAACTATATAATGTGGTTTAGTTTGTAAATATAGTGTTTGTATTTAGATAAAACTCAAAAAATAGACTTTAAAAATTGTTAAATTATTCAAATAATTTTAAATATGTAATATGATTTAGTTGGTGAATATAGTTTTGAAATTAAGTTGAAACTAAACAGATTAGACTTATAAAGTTGTGAAGTTTTTCAAATAAGTTGGAATATTTAACGTGATTTAGTTAGTGAATATAGTGTTGAAATTAAGATAAAACTAAACTAATTAGACTATGAAAGTTGTTAAGTTGTTTTGATAAGTTGAATTATATAATATTGTTTTGTTGGTGAATATAGTGTTGGTATTAAGTAAAAACTGAACAAATTATACTTTAAAAGTTTTTAAGTTCTTCTAATAAGTTAAGATGTGTAATCTTATTTAGTTGGTGTATATAGTGTTGATAATAAGCTAAAATTAAACTAATTATACTTTAAAGGTTGTTAGACTTTTAAAATAAGTTAAAATATAATGTGGTTTAGTTGGTGGATATAGTTTTGGAATTAAGTTAAAACTAAACAAATAAGATATAAAAAGTTGTTAAGCTATTCAAATAAGTTAAAATGTACAATGTGATTTAGTTATTGAATATAGTGTTAGAATTAAAATTATTACTATTGTTTGTGTAGATGAATCCTAATCGTAGTTGGATGTATAATAGAAACAATCCTGGCTGAGCGGATTTGATTCCTGAATTTGCTGATGGTGTCACTAGATTTATAAATCATGCAAAGACACTTGATGATTTTTTAACTTCAAGATTGATTAGAAGACCGTGTGTTAATTATGAAAATGTTAGATATCATACAACAGAGACTTAAAAATTTCCTTTGGAGGAAAAATGAAAAGTCATTGCAAAGTGCAAATGAAAAGTCATTTCTCCCGTATTGGTAGAAGAAAGAAAATTGTTGTCCTTGTATTAGAAAAGGTGTCCCCTCGCTTCGTCCTTGCTCGCTTGACTTTTGATTTTAATTTGAAAAAATGAGATGATTAATTGATAAAGTCTTTGGACAAAATTTATTTATTCAATGTGAATGTTAGTTAAATAAAAAACTAATTTGGCGCAATATAATTTTTTTGTAATTTACGTGAAACAGTAATAGCAGTCTGAAAAACCCTATTCCTTCTGAAATGTTTTTACTCTCTGTAAGAGACACAACACCCTTAAAAAACGGGCCTAAACATTTTTTTTTCAACAGATGCGTTCCTTGTAGAAAATGACTATCAATTAGAGTTTTTTTTTTTTCATTTTTTCAAACACTAAATTTTTTTCCTCTCTGTATACATTTTTATCTTAAAATGAAATTGTCGAACAAGTGGATTTG
The DNA here is from genome assembly GCA_027704805.1 of Solanum corneliomulleri. Taxonomy (NCBI): domain Eukaryota; kingdom Viridiplantae; phylum Streptophyta; class Magnoliopsida; order Solanales; family Solanaceae; genus Solanum; species Solanum corneliomulleri. Next base: position 20,822,330 of record JAKWIY010003060.1, on the reverse strand, counting down.
TGTGTACTCTAGTTAATGTTCTTGCATTCGCTAAAGTTATTAAAATTGGAGGTACCGATACTTCTTTAACATGTTAATCCATTTTATCTTGGGAGAAATTAATATGCAACCTTGGGTACACTGAGAGGATTAAATTTCAGAAGGAAACATAGTGATTTCTGTGGACTCCGATATACAATATTTTTCTATTTTATCTGTATTCTATTTATGTAGTTTTTGACTAACCTTAATACATGGGATAACATTCTCAAGAAATTTAATAGTTTCTGTATTTTAGGTTTGTAGAGATTAAAACCTTTATGATTTTCTACTATGTTTGAATTTTTAAAATTCATTCGTTTAACAATTAAAAGAACATAAAAAACTTTATCGTTAAATTAAAAACATGCTTTGTAAGATTTATTATATACTGTTAGTATTTCACATACTAAAATCGTCTATCATTTATGACATAAAAATGACTAATTAAAGTCCAGTAAATGCTTGAACAGTGAGTGCCGCAAAAGTAAGTCCTTCATTAACATCGATTGCACATAATCGTTCAACTGCTGCCCTAGCACCGTCTAAAAACCTGTGAATTTTTTTGGAGTCGACTTTAAGAGATGACAGCAGAAGATGGTGAGTCTGCAGAGGTTCATTTATAAGAATTTTCCTGTTATGTAGGATGAAACTCCGCTTGATGAACAATTCTTTGTAAGAGAAGCATAGACACATTCAGATTTTTTGTATATAAATTATATTCCAGAAAAGATGATCTGTACAATGTGTACATTAATTTCAAATCTCAAAAGAACTCTGGGATGCTTTAGTAAAAAGAGTACAAAAGAGAAGGATGCCAGAATGAAGAAGTTTATTGTGACAAAGTTTCTGGATGATAAGATGATAGACAGTAAGACTGTCTTCACCCAAGTTCAAGAACTGCAGGTCATAATCCATGATCTCTTTGCTGAAGGTATAAATTTATTTATTACATATGTTGGAAATATTAAGTTTATTATTAATACTTACATAATCTTTAATGTAGGATTAATTGTGCGTGATGCTTTTCAAGTGGTTGTCATTATTGAGAAGTTACCTCCATTTTTCAAGGAATTCAAAAACTACTTGAAACATAAACGCAAGGATATGGCCGTTGATGATCACATTGTAAGACATAGAATTGAAGAGGATAACCAGGTAGCAGAAAAGAGTTGATGTGGTAATTGAGCAATATCTTAGTAAATATTGTTGAAGAAGATCCAACAAAATTAATGAAAAAAAAAGAATATATTTGGTCCAAAAAGCAATTTTCCTAAGAAGAATTTAAATAAAGTTGCTTTAATTGTGGCATACGTGGTCATAATGCTACTAATGCGGGTGTCCCAAGAAGTACAAGAATAAGAAAGATAAAAAAAATTAGCTTAATCCGAAGGAGAAATTGACGATCTCTGTGCAATGCTTTCAGAAAGTAACTTGGTTGGAAATCCAAGAGAATGGTTGATAGATTCTGGTGCCTCATGCCATGTTTCGGACAACAAGTAATTATTTTCATTATATACTACAAAACCTACAGAAGAGATATTTTTTATGACAACATCACTGTTGCAAAGGTGTAAGGAACTGACAAGGTCCTACTAAAAATGACATCATGTAAGGTGGTGACTTTGAACATGGTCTCGTTTGTTCCGAAATTACGAAAGAACTTAGTTTCTGTACCAGTTCTAACTAATAACAAATTAAAATGTATATTTGTTTCTGAAAAAGTTGTAGTGAGTAAGAATGAAATGTATGTAGGGTCTCTATAACTCATTGTAGTTGCCGCTAATATGAATAATGATTATGCTTCTTCTCATTTGTGTGATTTTAAATGTTTATGGCATGAACGTTTGGGACACAATAATAAAAAAAACTTGCAAAAACTTATTAAATAAATGTTTTGCCTAAATTTGAATGGAAAAAATCATATATAAAGTTTGGGTTGAATCTAAATATACTATGCATCCTTATAAATATGTTGGAATTCAAATCCCTTAAAACTAATTCACAGTGACATTTGTGACATGAAGTCAATAACATCACGTAGTGGAAAAAAGTATTTCGTAACTTTTGTCAAAGATTGCACTAGATGTTGTTATATTTATTAGCTAAATGGTAAGAATGAAACACTAGATGTATTTAGGCAATATAAAACTTTAGTTGAAAATTAGTTGGATAGAAAGATCAAAATGATCCAAGTGATAGAGGTGGGGAATATGAATCTCAATTTGAAGAAATATGTTTGGGAAATGGAAGAATCCATGAAACTACTACTCCTTACACTCTTCAATATAATGGGATTGGAGAAAGGAAAAATCGAACTTTAAGGAAATAATTGTAACGACCTGTTTAGTCGTTTTGAGCAGCAGATTTTATTTCTGGAAAAACTGTCTGAGTCGACGAAACCCACGAGGGACCGTCATGGGCACGACGGACCGTCGAGGGTGTCTCGTTCCAAAACACTTAGAATTCTGAAATTTGGGTACTGAAATCGACTCTCTAAACTTCGTAACGGAATGGCAGGACGGACCGTCGTGGGCACGACGGACCGTCACACATCTTCTACAAAAATTAAGTCTCTGAACTTTGTGATGGACCTGCAGGACGGACCGTCGTGGGCACGACGGACCGTCACAGACTCTTCAAGGAAATTGAGTCTCTGAACTTTGCGACGGACCTGCAGGATGGACCGTCACAGTCATGACGGACCGTCACATGTTGCGTAATCCCAGGCTGGGTCGGATTTCTGTTAAAGTTTTAAATGGGCGTTTTGGACTATTCCTGCTATAATTATAAATTTCGTGGGTTAATATTAATAACTCAATTTCTTGGTTAATTCCTCATCTTTTATACTTAATTATATGCTAATTAGGGTAAAAGAAAGAGGGTTTGAATAAGAAAAATAGAAAGAACAAAGAGAGAGAGAGGATCGAACGAGAAAGAGGAGAAACGAAGAGGAAACAAACCTTTGGGGGAATTTGCTTGCTTGATCACTAATCTTCGGTGGAGGTAGGTTATGGTTTTTATGCTATTCGTAGTAAACTCTTAATAGCGAATGATATGTATTGATAGTATTCTAAACCCTTCTATATGCTTAATTGTATGCTTGCATGAATGTGATTATATAATTGTGATAAAATAAGCATGATGAAGCTATTGAATCCTAAATCTTGAAAGAAACCCTAATCTACTTTGTTAATGATGATGCCTTGGTATAAAAGAAGGCTTGATGAACGAAAGTAGTGAGATTAGGGGATCGGGTGCCACGTTCGGTACCAGGATAGAAATAGAGGATTCGGGTGCCACGTTCCGGTACCATGATAGAAATAGAGGATCGGGTGCCACGTTCCGGTACCAGGATAGTATATGAGGATCGGAGTGCCATGTTCCGGCACCAGGATAGAATATGGATCGGAGTGTCACGTTCCGACACCAGGATAGTATATGGATCGGGTTCCATGTTCCGGTACCAGGATAGAATGAGGATCGGAGTGCCACGTTCCGGCACCAGGATAGAATATGGATCAGAGTGTCACGTTCCGACACCAGAATAGTATATGGAGCGGAGTGTCACGTACCGACACGAGAGAATCAAATATAATGAATCTTGAAAGATGTTAATATACTCAATCTAATGAACCTAATTCCCAAATGAGTATGGTATTGAGGCTTGAGTCCTCATGGGTGAACTTGGCGGTACTTATTAATGATTATAGTACTTGTTGTTGCTACATGTTGAGTATTGTAGTTGATTTATGACATTATCTAATATATACTATTTTCTATTTTGAGTTGGCCGATGATACCTACTCAGTACTTGTGTTTTGTACTGACCCCTACTTGTATGTTTCATTCTTTGTTATTTGTGGAGTGTAGCAAATGTATCGTCGTCTTCAACTCAACCGCAACTCTAGCCAGTCTTCATTACACCGGATTTCAGGGTGAGCTAATGCTTCTAGCTTGGACTGGATCTTCTTCTTCATGTCTTGATGCCTTGAAGTTCCAACATGGACTAGCTTTTACTTGTTTTAGCTTTCTTAGATACTCTTAGTTTTAGTAATTGAGGATAGATGTTCTTGTGATGATGACTTCTAGATTTTGGGGATAATAAGTATTAAATTTTAGAATGTTGTTTATTGGTTATACTAATGAGTTTTAAGTCTTCCGCATTATATTCTGTTTATTAACTTGAAATGTTGGGGTTTAGATTGGTTGGTTCGCTCACATAGTAGGATAAGTGTGGGTGCCACTCGCGGCTCGTTTTGGGTCGTGACAAACTTGGTATCAGAGCATTAGGTTCATTGGTCTCATCACACAAGAACGAGTCTAGTAGAGTCTTAAGGAACGGTAGGGGGACGCCTTTACTTTTCTTTGAGAGGCTATAGGACTTTTAATAAAAATCCATTCTTTCTTTCTTTCTTTCGTGCTATTACTTGGATCCAATTGGTATCTAGGTGATACAAATTGGTATCTGACCATCTTCACTCTATTTCGCAGATGGTTAGAACTAGAGCAACGACTGCACCAACACCAACACCGGCAAGACAGGATGCGTCTGAGCCAGCCACTGGGGCTGTAGCTCGGAGAGGAACAGTGGCAAGAGGTCGTGGTAGAGGTCGCGGGAGGACGTCCTCTAGAGGAAGAGGACAAGCACCTAGCCCATATGGTACTAAGGCGGTGACTCCTCCAGCGACTGAGGAAGTAGTAAGAGAGGGTGAGGAAGGGGAGGATGAACAAGTGCAGAATGAGGGATTGCCACCCCAACCTACCCCAGAGATGATCAATCAGGTTCTTGCTTATCTTAGCGGGTTATCTGATCAGGGCCAGACACCTCCAGTGTTTTCCGCACCAGCCCCTCAGGTTCCGGAGGTACAACATGCAGCTACTGTGGCTCCCCGCATGGATGCCTCATTGGAAATAGGCACGTTTCATCGTCTGACTACAGGGCCTATAATGACAAATGATTAGCATGAACTTTTCAGTAAGTTCTTGAAATTGAAACCTCCAGTCTTCAAAGGTGCTGAATCTGAGGATGCCTACGATTTTCTGGTTGACTGTCATGAGCTACTACACAAGATGGGTATAGTAGAACGGTTTGGTAATGAGTTTGTGACTTATCAGTTTCAAGGGAAAGCCAAAATGTGGTGGCGGTCACATGTTGAGTGTCAACCAACAGAGGCACCACCTATGACTTGGGCATCATTCACTAGCTTGTTTATGGAGAAGTATATCCCCCGGACTTTGAGGGATAGGAAAAGAGATGAGTTCTTGAGTCTAGAGCAAGGTAGGATGTCGGTTACTGCATATGAGGCTAAGTTTCGTGCATTATCCAGGTATGCCACCCAACTTTGTTTCAGTCCACAAGAGCGGATTCGCGTTTTGTGAAGGGGTTGAGGTCAGAGTTGCGGATTTCAGCCTTACAGGTAGCGGCTATAGCGAAATCCTTTCAGGAAGTGGTAGACTTCGTGATAGAGGTGGAGGGAGTGAAGCCAGATGACTTCACCATGGCATCTACATCAAAAAGGTTTCGAAAGGGAGGTGAGTTTAATGGTTCTTACTCCAGAGGGCAAGGCTCAGGATGTTACTCAGTCCGACCAATTCAGTCTTCACTACAGACTGTAGTTGGGGGTCCACCTCAGACCGGTCAACACTTCTCTGAGAGACCTATGCTTGAATCCATAGAATGTTATGGATCTGGGGAGACTGGACACATTAAGAGGTATTGTCCAAGGCAGAGTTACAGACCTCCCATAGTCAGAGGTAGAGGTGGTCATGGTAGAGGCCGTTATTCTGGAGGACGTGGTGGCCGAGGTAACGGTGGTCACCAAAACAGCCGGGGTGACGGGCAAACTGGAGCCACTATAGCACAACATGGTAGGGGCAACGGGCAGACAGGCGATAGGGCCCATTGTTACGCTTTCCCTGGGAGATCTGAAGCGGAGACATCTGATGCCGTTATCACAGGTAATCTTCTGGTTTGTGATTGCATGGCTTCTGTATTATTTGATCCTGGCTCCACATTTTCATATGTATCTTCCTCATTTGCTACTGGTCTTAATTTACCTTGTAAATTACTTGACATACCTATTCGTGTGTCTACTCCGGTGGGTGAGTCTGTGATAGTTGAAAAAGTATATAGGTCTTGTTTGGTGACTTTTGTAGGGAGCAACACTTATGTAGATTTGGTTATCTTAGAAATGGTTGACTTCGATGTAATTCTGGGTATGACTTGGCTTTCTCCAAATTTTGCAATCTTGGATTGTAATGCTAAAACTGTGACGTTAGCCATGCCTGGGACAGATCAGTTAGTGTGGGAGGGTGACTACACTTCCACTCCGGTTTGTATCATCTCCTTTCTTCGCGCTAAGAGAATGGTTAGTAAAGGGTGTTTAGCGTTTTTGGCACATCTCAGGGATGACACTACCCAAGTACCTTCAATTGAGTCAATTCCGATAGTCCGTGAGTTTCTGGATGTGTTCCCTGCAGATCTTCCTGGTATGCCACCGGATAGAGATATTGATTTTTGTATTTATCTAGAACCGGGTACTCGCCCCATTTCTATACCCCCTTATAGAATGGCTCCCGCGGAGTTAAGAGAGTTAAAGGCCCAACTTCAAGAGTTGTTGAGCAAAGGCTTCATTATACCAAGTGCATCTCCTTGGGGTGCTCCGGTGTTATTTGTGAAGAAGAAGGATGGGAGTTTTCGGATGTGCATAGACTACCGGCAGTTGAACAAGGTAACTATTAAGAACAAGTATCCCATTCCTCGCATTGATGACTTGTTCGATCAGTTACGAGGTGCGTGTGTCTTCTCTAAGATTGACTTGAGATCCGGTTATCATCAATTGAAAATACGGGCAACGGATGTGCCAAAGACTGCTTTTTGGACCAGGTATGAGCATTACGAATTTGTAGTGATGTCTTTTGGTCTTACGAATGCCCCTGCTGCTTTCATGAGCTTGATGAATGGGATTTTTAAGCCATATCTGGATCTCTTTGTGATCGTATTTATTGATGATATACTGATATACTCTAAGAGTAAGAAGGAACATAAGGAGCATTTGAGAATTGTGTTGGAAGTATTAAGGGAGAAAAGGCTTTATGCCAAATTCTCCAAGTGTGAGTTTTGGCTAGATTCAGTGTCCTTCTTGGGGCACGTGGTTTCTAAGGATGGAGTGATGGTGGATCCTTCTAAGATTGAGACTGTGAAGAATTGGGTAAGACCTACTAATGTGTCAGAAATAAGGAGCTTTGTTGGGTTAGCTAGCTATTACCGTCGATTTGTCAAAGGATTCTCTTCTATTGCTTCCCAATTGACGCACTTGACTAAGCAGAATGTACCATTTGTATGGTCGGATGAATGTGAGGAAAGCTTTCAGAAGCTCAAGACCTTGTTGACTACTGCACCAATCCTTACTTTGCCAGTAGAGGGTAAGAATTTCATTGTTATTGTGATGCATCCTATTCTGGTTTGGGTGCAGTGCTAATGCAAGAGAAGAATGTAATTGCTTATGCTTCGAGGCAATTTAAGGTGCACGAACGCAATTACCCGACCAATGATTTGGAATTGGCCGCGGTAGTATTTGCATTAAAGCAATGGAGGCACTATCTGTATGGGGTAAAGTGTGAAGTCTATACGGTTCATCGTAGCCTACAGTATGTCTTCACTCAGAAGGATTTGAATTTGAGACAGGGGAGATGGATGGAACTACTGAAGGACTACGATATCACTATTCTGTATCATCCGGGAAAGGCTAATGTTGTGGCAGACGCCTTAAGTAGAAAGGCAGGAAGCATGGGAAGTCTAGCTCATTTGCAAGTTTCTAGACGCCCGTTGGCTAGAGAAATCCAAAACTTGGCTAATGACTTTATGCGGCTAGAAGTAAATGAGAAGGGAGGATTTTTGGCTTATGTGGAGGCGAGATCTTCTTTTCTTGACAAGATCAAGGGAAAACAGTTTGATGATGAGAAACTAAGTCAAATTCGGGATATGGTGTTGCGAGGAGAGGCTAAAGAGGCAATAATTGATGAGGAAGGTGTTTTGAGAATTAAGGGAAGGGTATGTGTGCCCCGTGTTGATGACTTGATCCACACTATTCTTACAGAGGCTCATAGTTCCGGATACTCTATACATCCTGGTGCAACCAAGATGTACTGCGACCTAAAGCAACATTTTTGGTGGAGTAGAATGAAGCGCGACATTGTTGATTTTGTTGCCAAATATCCAAATTGTCAACAAGTAAAGTATGAACACCAGAGGCCCGGAGGAACACTTCAGAGAATGCCCATTACTGAATGGAAGTGGGAGAGAATTGCAATGGACTTCGTGGTTGGTCTTCCAAAGACATTGGGAAAGTTTGATTCTATTTGGGTAATTGTGGACAGATTAACTAAGTCTACTACTTCATTCCGGTCAAGGTGACTTACAATGCAGAGAAGTTAGCCAAAATCTATATCTCAGAAATTGTTCGACTGCATGGAGTTCCACTCTCCATTATATCAGATAGAGGTACGCAGTTTACTTCTAAGTTTTGGAGAACATTGCATGCGGAATTAGGTACTAGGTTGGACCTTAGTACTGCATTTCACCCTCAAACCGATGGTCAGTCTGAGCGAACGATTCAAGTATTGGAGGATATGCTTCGTGCATGTGTGATAGAATTTGGTGGTCATTGGGACAACTTCTTACCCTTAGCAGAATTTTCATACAATAATAGCTATCACTTCAGTATTGATATGGCTCCATTTGAAGAATTGTATGGGAGGAGATGTAGGTCTCCCATTGGTTGGTTTGATGCATTTGAGGTTAGACCTTGGGGTACTGATCTGTTGAGGGATTCAATAGAGAAGGTGAAATCTATTCAAGAAAAGCTTTTAGCGGCTCAAAGAAGGCAAAAGGAATATGCGGATCAAAAAGGTTAGAGACTTGGAGTTCATGGAGGATGAACAAGTCTTGCTGAAGGTTTCACCCATGAAAGGGGTGATGCGGTTTGGTAAAAGAGGTAAGCTAAGCCCAAGGTATATTGGACCATTTGAAGTACTTAAGCGAGTAGGGGAGGTGGCTTATGAATTAGCCTTGCCTCCAGGACTGTCAGGAGTGCATCCGGTATTTCATGTGTCTATGTTGAAAAGATACCATGGGGATGGAAACTACATCATTCATTGGGATTCAATTCTGTTTGATGAGAATTTGACTTATGAGGAGGATCCTGTTGCTATTTTAGATAGAGAAGTCCGCAAGTTGAGGTCGAGGGAGATTGCATCCATCAAAGTTCAATGGAAGAATCGACCAGTTGAAGAGGCCACTTGGGAGAAGGAGGCTGATATGCAAAAAAGATACCCACACCTGTTTACAGATTTAGGTACTCCTTTTCGCCCTTGTTTTTCTTCTTGTGATCGTTCGAGGACGAACGATGGGTAAATTGGTATCTATTGTAACGACCTGTTTAGTCGTTTTGAGCAGCAGATTTTATTTTTGGAAAAACTGTCTGAGTCGACGGAACCCACGACGGACCGTCATGGGCACGACGGACCGTCGAGGGTGTCTCGTTCCAAAACACTTAGAATTCGTAAATTTGGGTACTGAAATCGACTCTCTGAACTTCGTAACGGAATGGCAGGACGGACCATCGTGGGCACGACGGACCATCACACATCTTCTACAGAAATTAAGTCTCTAAACTTTGTGACGGACCTGCAGGACGGACCATCGTGGGCACGACGGACCGTCACAGACTCTTCAAGGTAATTGAGTCTCTGAACTTTGCGACGGACCTGCAGGACGGACCGTCACAGCCATGACGGACCGTCACAGGTTGCGTAATCCCAGGCTGGGTCGGATTTCTGTTTAAGTTTTAAATGGGCGTTTTGGACTATTCCTGCTATAATTATAAATTTCGTGGGTTAATATTAATAACTCAATTTCTTGGGGGTTAAAAGAGATAACATTGAGTTAATTAGTGGGTTAATTCCTCATCTTTTATACTTAATTATATGCTAATTAGGGTAAAAGAAAGAGGGTTTGAATAAGAAAAATAGAAAGAACAAAGAGAGAGAGAGGATCGAACGAGAAAGAGGAGAAACGAAGAGGAAACAAATCTTTGGGGGAATTTGCTTGCTTGATCACTAATCTTCGGTGGAGGTAGGTTATGGTTTTTATGCTATTCGTAGTAAACTCTTAATAGCGAATGATATGTATTGATAGTATTGTAAACCCTTCTATATGCTTAATTGTATGCTTGCATGAATGTGATTATATAATTGTGATAAAATAAGCATGATGAAGCTATTGAATCCTAAATTTTGAAAGAAACCCTAATCTACTTTGTTAATGATGATGCCTTGGTATAAAAGAAGGCTTGATGAACAAAAGTAGTGAGATTAGGGGATCGGGTGCCACGTTCCGGTACCAGGATAGAAGTAGAGGATCGGGTGCCACGTTCCAGTACCAGGATAGAAATAGAGGATCGGGTGCCACGTTCCGGTACCAGGATAGTATATGAGGATCGGAGTGCCACGTTCCGGCACCAGGATAGAATATGGATCGGAGTGTCACGTTCCGACACCAGGATAGTATATGGATCGGGTGCCACGTTCCGGTACCAGGATAGAATGAGGATCGGAGTGCCACGTTCCGGCACCAGGATAGAATATGGATCGGAGTGTCACGTTCCGACACCAGGATAGTATATGGAGCGGAGTGTCACGTACCGACACGAGAGAATCAAATATAATGAATCTTGAAAGATGTTAATATACTCAATCTAATGAACCTGATTCCCAAATGAGTATGGTATTGAGGCTTGAGTCCTCATGGGTGAACTTGGCGGTACTTATTAATGATTATAGTACTTGTTGTTGCTACATGTTGAGTATTGTAGTTGATTTATGACATTATCTGATATATATTGTTTTCTATTTTGAGTTGGCCGATGATACCTACTCAGTACTTGTGTTTTGTACTGACCCCTACTTGTATGTTTCTTTCTTTGTTATTTGTGGAGTGCAGCAAACGTACCGTCGTCTTCAACTCAACCGCAACTCTAGCCAGTCTTCATTACACCGGATTTCAGAGTGAGCTAATGCTTCTAGCTTGGACTGGATCTTCTTCTTCATGTCTTGATGCCTTGAAGTTCTGACATGGACTAGCTTTTACTTGTTTTAGCTTTCTTAGATACTCTTAGTTTTAGTAATTGAGGATAGATGTTCTTGTGATGATGACTTCCAGATTTTGGGGATAATAAGTATTAAATTTTAGAATGTTGTTTATTGGTTATACTAATGAGTTTTAAGTCTTTCGCATTATATTCTTTTTATTAAGTTGAAATGTTGGGGTTTAGATTGGTTGGTTCGCTCACATAGTAGGATAAGTGTGGGTGCCACTCGTGGCTCGTTTTGGGTCGTGACAATAATTAATTCCTTTCTTAAAAGTTCAGGTTTACCATAAAACTTGTAAGGGGAAGCAATCCTTACAACGAATAGAATAATCAATAGAGTACCTCACACAAATACACATGTTATTCCATATGAGAAATGAAAACTTAGAAAATCCAACTTGAAATATATCAAAGTGTGGGGGTGTCTAGCCAAAGTCCAGATTCCTATACATAAGAGGGTGAAAATAGGCATAAAACTGTGGATTGTGTATTCATTTGATATGTCACAAACAGTAAGCATGTTGATTTTTGGTTCATAAGTCCAAACATCCATGTAGTCATGATAATACAATAATGGAATCATATAATGCATAATTTTTTGAACAACTCTATCCGTATTAAACTAGACTTGAGTCATCTAGTGGGAGGTCTAAACAATCCCAAGAATAACCAATAGAGAATGAAACCAACGAAGAGAGTCCAAGGCGCAGTAAACCTCAAAGGAAACCTATTAATTTGCAAATGATTTTGTAACATTCCTTCTTAAAAGTGATCCTCAAATATTCAAGGAAGCAATGTTGTCTAGCGACTCAACCTCTAGTGAGATTGAATCAATCCTAAGCAATCGTACCTGGGAGTTGGTTGATCTTTCTCCAATGATCAAACCCTTCGGTTCAAAATGGATCTTTCAAAAGAATATTAAAGATTATGGAACTATTGACAAATATAAAGCAAGACTCATTGTTAAGGATTTAGAAAAAAAGAAAGTCTTGATTATTTTGACACATACTCACGGATATCTAGGATTACATCAATTCTGATGTTAATTGCCCTAGTTGCAGTATACGTTCTTGAAATCTATCAAATGGATGTGAAAAATATCTTCTTAAACGGAGAGCTAGAGAAAGAGATTTACATTGTATAACCTAAGGCCTTCATAGTTCTTGGTAAAGAAAAGAAAGTATGCAAACTTGTTAACACTTGATGGACTAAAACAAACACCAAAATAATGTCATTTAATGTTTGATCTAACCAAGTTATCAAATGGATTTTAGATCAATGAATGTGATAAATATATTTACATTAAAGATACTCCCAATTAGTAAGTCATTGTATCTGATACACTCAAATTGTATATCCCTAAAGAAGCATAAGTGAACGTTATCATGTAGATAACCCAACTAGTAGGTTGGGGTCGATCCCATGAGGAAAACATTTTAGACTTAACTTTAACTCACAATTATATCTATTTAGTCAATGTCATTCCTAAACAAGTAAGTAAAATGGGGGTTTTGTTAAACAAATCCCGTTAGCAATGTAATTATCAATTGAACATAAAGTAAACATTAGTTTTATCAAGATGAGAAATTGATTAGGGTATATGTGTTCTCCACAGGTTAAGAGCAAGGTATTCCTAGCAATAGCAATCCATTCCTAGTGTAATACATGTAAAGTGATAATCTAGGTATCTCTAAATCATTGGTCCAGCATCTAGAGAATTTCATCCCGTACCTTGGTCTAGCTACGTGTGTATAATTTACTAACACTTACCCTTTCCTTGTATAAGACATTATAATCGATGTATGACTTATATTACTTTGCACCAATTGACACTAGCCTATGAGATAGTACCACACTAAATCTATGTTGATAATTCTTTTCCTATTACTATCTCCTTGGTCCGGCAAGTAGCAACAAGCTGAGCTCTAACCCGTGGACTCGTTAAAAAGACTTCTAAGGGAAAGAGTTATCAATGCATGCAACAACACTATTCATGAATTGCTTAATTATGAGAATACTTTGTTAATTAACCATGGTTCCCATAACCCTAGTTTTGGATTTAGTTACTCCTGTTAGCAAGATCATAATTCATATTTTTAGATGAAGAAATCATGAACTTACTTAACAAGAAGAATAAACCAAGAAAACAAACTTGAATTTGCAAGAAAAATCCTTCAAACCAAATCTGGAAATTAATTAATTGCTAAAGTTGTATAAACCAATCTCGAAAATACAAAGTAGAACAAAAGTAATGGTAGCTAACATCGAAGTTTTAATACCTTATATATAGAAACCATAGTCTTAATGAAAAATGAATTAAAATAAGGAAAGATTTCTTCAGGGATGCGACATCAATCGACGAACCAACTAACGGATCGTCGATCAATTGACGATTCGTAGACTGCCTCCGTCAATTAGGACTTAGAATATTTCTATCTACTCAGATGGCACCCTCTATGAATCAAACGATGGACCAACAACATGGTCTATCGATCCAACTATGGGCCATTGATGCTCCTTCGTAGCTCCATACATAGAATCTGCAAAAATCAGCTACTTGAACTTCTCTGAACCAAATGAGGGTTTACCAGTACGGTCCGTTGACCAATTGATGGACCGTCGTTGTCTCTCATGGTTCCACACTTAGTCAGGCTTCCTTGAGTTTCCTTCAATGTCTAGAGCCTCTCATCTATGATCACACCTATGGTCTGTCGATTGAATGATGGACTGTCGATTGCCTTCTGGTTCTGCATTATTTTTCATTTTTTTTCTTCCCTTGCCACCTGAACATCATTCTAGCTAAACATAATACAAAACTTGTTATAATCACTACACAAAGGATTTATACACACATAACTATTAAGTGAAATGCATTAGAAATGCCATGAAATCACGCCACATCAACATCCACAACTTAAATTCGTTGTTTATCCTAATGTGACTCACCATGAACCTTAATGACACTTGTACAGAAGTATACATTTTTTTAAGCGCTAATAATCATATGACTATCAATCCTAACTCTTTATTGATCGAGTGAAGGCATACACTCTTAGGATCAATGAGCTAACTCATGCCGATCACATCATGACACAAATTCACCGTGCAACAAACACTTCTACTGTCTTCCTCTCACCAAGGTACGAACTTTCTCATAATGCACCGAGTGCTCTCACTTAAACACAAATACTCATTTTTCACATAGTTATTATGAAATTTGGGTACAAGGATCTTTGTTTCAATACTCGCATTCAGGAACAAGTTCAAATACAGTTAGTACTCTATGCGATAGGTATTCCCTTATTTTCCCTATTTAGGTTCACCACACAAGACTCTAGGATCATGGTAGGATATCATGGCTTGTAATATAGGCTCATGTTAAGGTGTGGTACATTTGGGTATATTTTTAGTGACTTTCTGCCCTCCTTGGCATTACCGCTAAGCTACCCTCCTTGGCATTACCGCTAAGCTTGTTACCTCTTTTTATTACTTTTGACCCCCTATTTCTCCTCTCTTCTCTTCTTTGCCTTGTTTCTCTTTTTTTTTTCCATTTAAATATGACTTTCACTTTTATTTTGCATCTTTTTCGCAGAAAGTTCTTCCACTTTATTATTATTTTTCTTTTTTCTGTATCCAATCTTCTTTCATTTTTTTAGCAAGTCACATCTTTCGCTTACTTAAGCTTTTCTTTTCAGCATCCAACTTATTTCATACCCAGTTTTTGGTCCTCACTCATAATAGTCACCCTCAACTTATGGATTTTCCATGGTTTGAGGTACAAAATACCTAAAGTCCGGTCAGGGCCATGACGAGGTCACTTTCTACATTAGCCACCATCAACTCAGGCTTTTGTCTGATGTCAAGGTTCACATGACCAAGGAGGGACTAGGGCAATAATATTAGACCCTAAAAGATGAGTTGGTGAATTATAAAATAATTTTTCTAATAATGGATCAACATATTTGGATAAAAAAGGGACAATTATTCATTTGGGTAAATTCTTTTAGGCTAGATATTCTCTATTTAGAACAAGGGCCTATGATCATTTCCTATTTTCTAGAGTTGATTCCCTTCACAGAATTAACCGGGCAAGTTCTAGATAGGTACCAACTGTTTGAACACTCGAATCTCCTCATACTCTCTTAGCACATCATTGCACTATCATATTATCAAATTTCTCAATTCATGTTTTAGTTGAAGGTCATGCGGTGGATACCTATTAATGATATGTTAGAGCCAAAACATTCAGCTTATCTTAACCTATACATGCAAGCACAACAATGGATGAGGCATCATTTTTATTCACCATTATTCTTTGTTTTTCATGATTCTATACTTGAACTTTCTAAGACAAACCAGTTCAACAGAAAATTAAGTAGTTTGTTGGGGAAAATGAACACAAGCAAGAAAACCCCAAGAGAGAATTGTGAGTTGGGTTAGTTAGACTTCACCTTAGCACTCACTTTCCATTTAACCCACCTCCAAGAAAAAAATTTCAATTGTCCCAATGCGATGAGAAATCAAACACACCGGGTGGTAGATAAAGCAAACATATGGTGCATAGCACCAAAGAACACTCAACAAGCAAGTGGGTCTAGTTTCCTTAAACCCACAGGATCATAAACTGGGCCACCATTAGTTGTTCCCACATATCCTTGAACTGCACCATAAGTAGTACTCTCAGTCCTAGAGCTGGATTCGTCAACAGCAATCTCCAATGCCTTCCTACTGTATATCTCCTCATCTTTTAAAAATGCCTTCTTAGCCTTCTACGACACTATCCCCTCTGTTTTTCCTGTTTGGGCCTCATCACTAGCCTCAATGGTGCAGGTGGAGCGGTACCTCTTGCTAAAAACTCGTTGCTCATACCGTGGCTCATTGGGGACCTTGAACAAGGCCTCTAGCACCGTGCCCTCAACTAGCTCAATGGGAACACTCTCTAGATCAGTCCCCCACATATCTAGGATGACATCAACATCGGCTCGCAGGCTGACAACCTCAACATGAGTAGTAGTGAGGTTAGTGGCAGGGGATGGTCGTGCAAGTACACGCAACTTAAAAGCATCAAGGCATTTGCGAAACGCCTAAATCTGCTCCTCAACCTACTTGGCCACCTTCTTTCTCTATGAGGACCTCTACCACAACAACGGATTTCTATATCCCACGATGAATGTGGTGGAGCAGGGTGTCCATTTATGCCTCTAAAATTCTGTACTCGCGATAGAGGCACCAATGTTGCAAATGGTGGCATGGATTAAGACGAACTGGGGGCCTTGTTGGCTGCATGTGAAGAAGATTCAAGAGTAAGGTCAGAATGCTCTGGTGCAGAAAGGTGAGCCCCTTGGTCTAGCTCCACACTGTCTACCAAGTTCTTGCTCAGTTGAGGCTCCTCTATCTTGGGCCCTGTGCGTGCTGCCGCTACATTGGCCTTATCTTTGATGAGACATATATCACTTTCCCCGTTGGATGACAGAGCCTATCACAGTGTCAAATTTGTACTTTTGCATCCCTACACAGCTGAAAATTTAAGGATGGAAAGGGATAAGTGGTGGAGGTCTTAAATGCCCTCTCACGTATCACCGCTAAAATCAACTTGGCGAAGTCGATTTCTAGCCTAGTCACCATCGCTACCACTACTATTGCCTTATCCCAAGTGAGGACGTTATCAGTATGAGACGGTGACACTGTATTTAGAATAAGAAGTGAGAAGAATTTGACCACAAAAGTTAGTGTGGCCTTCTTAATGCTTGTTCGGGGTACTATGACCTAGTCAACTCTCTTACTAATTGTCTCTATATATTGGGCTAGCAATTTTTTAACCGCCTCTCACTGCTCTGCACTCCTCTGAACCACACTACTTTGAATAATTTCCACATGTAACTAAACTCTCAAGTATTTGAGTCCACTCTAAGCCGGTGGGGGGTTGTATGAATCGACGGATAGTGTCCTCTGATATGTCGACCCGACAGCCCCATACAAGTGTAGAGGTGACAAGATCTTGTTTTGCAGGACTTACCCTTCTATCAATAAACCCTTAGAGAGTGGAAGCATAAGAGGTATAGAACTTTTGCATCATCACCTCACCATATGTGCGCAAGTCCCGGATCATCCATCCGCACTTGTGGAACTAAAAGAATCGGTACACCATTAGCACTGTTGGCAAATTCCATGTGAAGACTCAATGCTCTTCTCTAACCAATCGGGTCACTACCCTTTGTAATTTGACATCCTTGCATTCCTATAAACATGCCATGTCCTTCAATGAACCACCAATTTGGATCATCTGCAACTGGAGTAAGGTCATCTGATTGGGGTTTGGGTGCATACTTTGAGCTCGTAACCTCATCAAATGAAGCTTGGTGGTATTCATCCCCAGATGTAGTGGCTCCCCGATAGTTGGATACGGAACTTGAGGCCACCTTGGACCCTGAAGTTGTGGCATCCTTAGAGCTGGATGCGCAGTCCCCTTCAAAATTGGAATCAGCCAGGTTTGGTGAACCGATTAGTGTAGATGTTACTGGTGATGTAGTGACCGAAGGGACTTAGGTGGGATCCTTCTCCGTATAGGTGTCCTCGTCAATCAGCCAATAAGTGTGCTAAACGTCTTGGATTTTCCTTGTTTTGTGTAGACACTTACCTTCTTTGGAGCCATTGATACATGTGAAGCAATTGTTCATATCATAGAAGCATAACAACATACTCTAAAAACAACAGAAAGCGTAAAACTTGAAAATCAGAAGTACATATCATTGCTGCAGATTCAGATCAACAGACACCATCGACGGCTCATCGATCACTTGAATGTCTATAGATCCTGTCCATTGACGGGGTCTCCTACTATCTCCCTAGGATAGAATTAAGGCCTTCGTCAAGTTTCACTTTTTTTTAATTTCATTAGTGACTCATTTTTACACAATAAAGATAAAACATGAATTTTAATACACCAAATACTTGTTCGTAATTCCTAGAGATCTTATATTGTGAAATGATTGAATCCAATTCAATCGAAACATGGAAACCCAAGTCATGACTTTCGGACACATTGAGACACACAACATTTTGGACAGACCATTTGCTAAACAACCGTAGTCTATCATTCCAAGGGAAGTAATTACACAACTTTTAACATGAAAATTCATCTAATTCAGTCCCAAGGTCAAGACCCACTTCAGAATTTCTATATACACTATGAACTAGAAGTCAAAGGTAGTGGAGATTGATGTACCTTTATTAGTAGTATGTGGTTGTGTGCCCTTATGAACTTTAAAGAAGTAGTATGAGCGTTCGAACTAATCACCAACCTTTGAGAATGGAGGAAAAAAGAATTTGGGGAAGAGAGTGTTTGGGTAATTTGAAAAACTGATGGGATAAATTGGATAGATAGGGAGTTTGTTTTGGAGGTGAAATATGGAGGAAACGATAGGTTTAATGGTTAAGGAAGGAAATTTTGAAAGAAACTGGAAAGAGGGAAGGAATATGAAAGAAATTTCTTTTATTATTACCGGTCTGGTTTGGTCGGATCACTATCAATTATAGATCCACGAACACCATCGACAGGCTGACAATGGAACGACGGCTCGTCGATGGGGTCCACAAAACTCTGCACCAGACCATTTTCTGCAGATTTGTGCTTTTGCTTCCTGCACATGTCACACCAATTAGGGCATTCTTATTCTGTTTTTTTTTGAAACATTTGAGACATGGACCCTATACAAATCTCTAGGCAACACTAGCACACAAACAAACATTAAATATTGGGAACAACTAAACAAGTCCATGATAAATTCTATAAGGAAAACAAAACAGATAGTTTGCTAGAGAGTACCTTTTGGGTTGCCTCTCAAGAAGCTCTTGATTTAACGTCGCATCACGAAGTAGGACTCTTGATTACTCCGAATTCATCAGATGCTAGGCCTCAACCACTTCATGAGCACTCTCTGCATGCCCCATATATGTCTTTATCATTTGGACGTTGACTGTGAACTTTGCGCCTTACTTGTTATCTAGCTCAACCGCTCCATGTGGAACACATTTGTAATGACGAATTGCCCAGTCAACTTGAATGAGTTTTCCTTGAAACAAGCACAACCTGGAGTTGAGTAAAAAACCAAATCACCAACCGCAAATTCTTGGTTTTCAATTTTTTGGCTGTGATACTTCTTCGTCTTCTCATTGTAGTATGGATGAACTTTCGTATGCTTTTAGGCAAAATTCATAAAGCATATTCAACTCATTTGGCCTTTGTTCTAATGCTCTGATCCAATCCAAGTTCAGGAACTTCATCGCCTTCTGCTCTCGCTCAACCGGTAAGTGACAAGCCTTGTCAAATACAAGTTGGTAAGGATAAATACCTATGGCAGTCTTCTAAGATGTGTGGTAGGCTCAATGAGCATCATCTGGCCTTCATGACCAATCCTTTCTATTGGCGTTTACAGTTTTTGCCAAAATCTGTTTGATATCCTGATTGGACACCTCCACTTGCCCGTTAGTCTTTGGGTGGTAGGTGTTGCCACATGGTGACGAACACCATATTTCTCCAGCAACCCTTTGATATGTTTATTACAAAAGTAAGAGCCTCCATCACTAATAATTGCCCTTGGTATACAAAATTTGAAGAAGATATTCTTCTTCAGGAATGGGGTAACACTCTTTCCTTCATTGGAGAAGATATTCTTCTTCAGGAATTTGGGGAGCGCGTTTTCTTCAATCAATTTCGACACATAGTCAACTGCCACAAGAACGTATTTCACCCTATGAGAACTTACAAATGCTCCAATTAAGTCAATGCCCCATATATAAAATAGCTAAATCACCAAAATGGGATTCAAGGGAAGCTCTTGCCTATTTGAAATTCCTCCATCTTTTTGGCACCTTTCACATGATTTGGAAAAATCATGACAATCTTGGTTAATGGTGGCCAATAATACCCACATTGCTAGATCTTATGCACAGTTCAGGTACTACTATAGTGTCTATTCACATGCGAGGAATGAAACGCCTCTAGAACACCCAAAATTTCAACCTCAGGTATACAACAATGAATTATCCCGTCGGCGCAACTCCAACATAAGTAAGCCTCATCCCAAAAGAACTTTTTAATATCATGCATGAACTTTTTCCTTTGGTGGAAGCTCAAATCTGACAGAACAACATCACTTGCCAGATAGTTCGCAGAGTTTGCGAACCATGGGATCAAATCCTGAGAAAAAGCCAATACACGTTCATCTGGGAATGCATAATCAATTTTAGCCTTTTCTACCAATTACCATGAAGATTTATCCTCCAATCTTGAAAAGTGGTTGGCTACTTGATTTTTAGTCTCCTCTCTATATTTCACCTCAAAGTCAAACTCTTGTTGCAACGATGCCCATCTGATAAACCTTGGCTTTAAATATTTCTTAGCCATGAAGTACCTCAAAGAAGAATGGCCGGTATGCACTATGATCCTCGTGCGAAGCAAACAGGAGTGAAATTTCACAAATAAAAACACCACCGCAAGAAGTTCATGTTCAATTACCATATAATTCGTTTAAGCTTCATTCATGGATTTACTCGTATAGTAGATGGGGTGAAGGATTTTATCCCTTCTCAGTCCCAATACCAGACCAAGTGCAACCCCAATAGTATCACACATCACCTCAAATGGCTCACTCCAATCTGGTGAAATAATAATGGGTGTGGACACAAACTTCTCTTTCAACTCTCTCCAAATGCTTTAGTCAGGATTCATCAAAATATAACTTACATTCCTTCCCGATATATTTGCATAAAGGATGTGCAATTTTTTAATAATACTTAAGTAACCTCCGATAAAATCCAGCATGCCCCAAAAAAATTCTCAACACACTTGAAAGATATTGGTGGAGGAAGCTTTTAATTCACCTCCACTTTGGCCTGATCAACCTCTATCCGCTTCTCTGAGATGTGATGGCCCAACACTATACCTTTTTTATTATCATAAAGTTACATTTCACCCAATTTAGCACCAAATTACAATCCTCACATCTCTTGAGCACCTCAACCAAATTATTCAAGAATCTCTCAAAGGAGTCGCCCGATACAGAAAAATCATCCACGGACACCTCAATAGTCTCCTCCATCATATCAGAAAATATCGACATCATACAATGCTGGAAGGTAACCAGTGCATTATATAACCCAAACGACATCCTTCTGATTGCAAAAGTTCAATATGGACAAGTGAAGGTGGTCTTTTATTAATCTTCCAGAGCTATAGTTATCTGATTCTAGACCGAATAGCCATCAAGAAAGAAATACTAGTCGTTGCTTGTAAGTCTGTCTAGCATATGATCCATTAAGGGAATGAGAAAATGGTCCTTCTCAGTCAAAGCATTCAACTTCTGATTGTCCATGCAAACTCTCCAATCGGTGACTGGCCACATCAGAACAAGCGCGTCTTTTCATTAGGTACCACAATCATCCCACCCTTTTTAGGCATATGCTGAATAGGACACCTAACTGGTATCCCCAATAGGATAACTGACTCTAGCATCCAACCACTTGATGATCTCTTTCTTCACTATGTCTTGCATACGTGGATTCAACCTTTTTTAGAATCTGTCGTGATATGGATTTTGTAAGAACAAATACTGTGAGAGATCACAATAATATTCCTAATAGTTCAACAAATGGCTCGCATGAACCTCTTTGACACTGAACCTAAGCACTCTACTTCTTGCCCATTCAACTGTAATGCAATTATTAGCGGCAAAGTTTGTAGAGCTTTTATCTCTAATTTTGGGGTTCAACAATATGTGGTATTGCAGGTAGAGACTCTCAATTCTTCATATCTAACCTAAATTTCTTAGGCTTTGACCAATATTAGTTTCATTGAAATGAAGCCACAAAAGAATCATACTCTTCAATACCATCATTGTAAAAATTCATGATAACCGCTGCTAGTGCCTCAACACCTAGTCACTCTTCAATTTGCACCTCGGGTACACTCTCAACCTTGTAGGATATAGAAAATATCGGTTTGAACTCACCACTCTTCTTCATGGACCTACAAATTTTGAAAGAGACCTCGTAGCAATAGCTATACAATGATGTGTTCTCTCATCATCTTCAAAACTCACCAATCTCTTCTTTGCCACCACGTCCTTCATAAACTTACCATAACCAGATATTTTTTCCAAAGCTTCTATCAATGGGACATTGATGGAAATCTGTTTCAACATAGTGATCAAATCACCGGTATTTACCATCTTCCATTTTCTCCACTAACCTCTGTGCGAATAGTAGTGGAGGTCTAGGGATGGGAACAACTTTATGAGATAACTCAGCTTCATTTGACGGTGCATCCACCAACTCTCCACTATCTTTTGGTATATCATCTTCCTTTGTCAAATCATCTTGCACTACAGATGGCATAGGTGGGTCAATGGTCTGCTTACCTCCTCGAGTATTGAATGTCATGCAATGCCTATTATTCCTTGGGTTCTTGATAGTGTTGCTTGGAAGAGTGCTAGGTTACGGTGGATTACAGTGGCCGACAACTGATTCATTTGTAGCTCAATCGACTTTATTAAGACATCATGTGCATCGACCTTCTGTCCAATGCCCGATATGTCAGTTCTCATCTCCTTGAAATTTTCATTAGTCACCTCCAAAGTCTTTAAAATCTTTTGCAGCATATCCTCAACCTGTGCCATACTACCCTACCATCCTAGGTGCTGCTTTCCGATTTTGAGGGGGAACATATGACCCACCTCATTCATCCCTTTAACATATTTTTTCCGGTTGAAATTGTTGTCGCAATTGTAGCTCTATCATGGACAAATTGACCCTCTTTGTTTTAATTACGATATCTCCGACCTTGGTTTCCTTGACCTTGGCGCCAATTATCATGATTAGAACCTTGTGCGTTCGGTCAGAAACCCCTTGTCAGATCATTAATTGCATATACATCCTCTTCATAGTAATACTCATTTGCACATGGTGGTGTTTTATCTAAATAGTTTACTGCATTCACTTTCTCTGCGCCTCCACTCACATGCTTCAGGCTCAACCTAATTCAGTTCTCATCTGTTATATCTCTTCACGAATCTAATCTCTAGTTGAGTTGTTTGTAGCCTGTAATGTGAAGGTGTTTTTCCCTATGTCAGACTCTCTAGTGATCCAAGCTTTATTGTTGTAAGATATTATCTCTGACTTATATGCAATCTCGGCATATATGTATTGGCCATAGGATCCACCCGTGATTGAATTGAGCACTACTTTGTTATTATTATCTTAACCTCTGTAGAAGTACTCTTTTAGTGAGTCATTATCAATGCGGTGGTTTGGGAACATTATCACAAACGTAGTAACTCTATCCCAAGAGCTACTCATTGACACTCAGGGTAATGCCACAAAATTATTCACCTTGTCCTTGTGGTTGAGCTTCTTGGACCATGGATAGTACCTCGCTAAGAAAACATCTTTCAACTGATCCCAAGTATAGATGGAGTTGTGGGGCAGCTAAGTAAACCATATTGTGACATCTCTTCATAGTGATAACCGAAACACTCTCAACCCGATGACGTTCATGTAAAAGTCTAGTCAACCTACACAAATATTACACACATAGATTTGTTTTTGTATATGCGCATGTGTGTCTTCTGATGGAAGTCTCAAAAATAAGCCTCTCGCAGTGAGCATCTGCTTCAAGCTATTAGTCAGCAGAAATGTGTGCCGCGGGGGCTGACGGGTAGGTCAAGAGGTCTAACGGAGTCTACAATGTTCATGTTTCCCCTATAGTACTCCTCAAGTCACGAGGCTGCTGGAGGTTGCACCCTCCACACATCACCTAACTAATTCTCAATGTGTGTCTGGTTGTGTTCCTCAACTGGTAATGTAGGTTAATGACCTTCTCCATCACCTAGATTCCGTTTATTAGGGTTAGATGGAAACCCTTGATTCTCTATTCTTCTTAAGGTTCGATTTAGTTCATGATCGTATGGAGTGAGTTGTTCTCCTTTGCTCTGATACTTTCCATACACTAGAGCTAGACCTGAGAGAAGAAAAAACAAAAACAAAAAGTAAATACAGGAAAAATTGAACCATATTTCAATAATGTAATTAAAATTAATCTAAAAGGTAGATTCCCATGCAGCGGCGCCAAAATTTGATACTCTCAAATTATACCTCCCTAAAGAAGCATAAGTGAAAGTTATCAAGTAGAGAACAGAACTAGTAGGTTTAGGTCAATTTCGCAAGGAAAATGGTTTTGACTTAACTTTAACCCACAATTATATCTATTTAGTTATTGTCTTTCCAGAGCAAGTAAGTAAAGGGGTTTTTTTGTGAAACAAATTGCTTTAACTGTGTAATTAACAATTAACAAAACATTAAACATTGGTTTAATAAAGATGATAGTAATTAGGGTATATGTGTTCCCCATAGTTCAATAATGTGTTATTCCTAGCGATAGCAATCCTTTCTTAGTGTATTACATGCAAAGTGATATGTTAGGTATATGTAAATCCCTAGTGCGACATATAGAGAATTTAACCCCGTATGTTGGTCCAACTACGTGTGTATAATTTACTTATTCTTACCATTCCCTTATTTTAGATATTGTAATATATGTATGACTTTGTTATTACTTTGCACCAACAAACACTAGCCTATTAGATAGTATCAGTAAATCTATGATAATAGTTCTTTTCCTACAACTACCTCATTGGTCGAACTAATAGCAACAAGGCGAGTTCTAACGCATGGACTTGTTAAAAAGACTTCTAAGTGAAATAATTATCAATGCATGCAACAAAACTATTCAAGAATTGCTTAATTACTAGGATAATTTTGTTAATTAGCCTTGGTACCCTCAACCCTAGTTGTGGATTTAGTTACCAATGTTAGTAAGTTCAAAATTCATATTTTTAGATGAACAAATCATGAACTTACTTAACAAGAAATATAAACCCAGATATACAACTTGAATTTGCAAAAAAAATCCTTCATACCAAATCTGAAAATGGATTAATTGCTAAAGTTGCAACAACCATTCTCCAAAACACAAAGTATAACTAATGTAATAGTAGCTAACTCGAAAATCGAGCTTTGAAGACCTTATAAAAAGGTAGACCCAAAAAAAAAAATTAAGATAAGGAATTTTTTTCTGGAACATGGCATCAATCAACAAACAAATGGATGGACTGTCAATCAATTGATGGTCCGTAGTCTGCCTCTGTGTGTAAGGACTTAGAGTATTTTTCTCTACTCGGATGACACCCACTGTGAATCAAACGACTGACCAACACAACGGTCCGTGGATCCACATACGGGTAGTCAATTTTCTTCCTTAGCTCCATATTTACAATATTCAAAAATCAGGTACTGAAGCCTTCTCTAACCAAAATGACGGTTCACCAGTACGGTCCATCGATCAATCAATGCAACATCTATGTCTCTCGTGGTTCTACACTTAGTCAGACATCCCTGATTTTCCTTGAATATCCTGAGATGCTCATCTACGATCACACATACAGTACGTCAATTGAACGATGGACCGTCGATTGCCTCTGTAGTCTGGTTCTACACTATTTTTTAAGTTTTTACTTCCCTTGACACCTGAACATCTTTCCTGCAAAACAAAATACAAAATTTATTAAAATCACTATAAAATGACTTTAGATACACATAAGTCTTAAGTGAAATGCAATAGAAATGCCGTGAAATCAAGACACATTAGTATACCTATATTTTGTGACATGCTAATAATGAGCAAGGACATTTCCAATGTTAAATCTACTAAGCTTATGCTCTCTAGTAAGTAAGATATGAAAGATCTAGGAGTTGTTGATGTGATATTGGGAATTAAGATTCACAAAACTCCTAACGGTCTAGAATTTTCTGGATCTCATTATATTTAAAAGGTACATGAAAAGTTCAAGTATTTGAATTTTAGAAAGGCAAAGGCCCCAATTGTTGAAAATCTTAATCTTGCTAAGAATAAAGGTGAAAGTTGGTCTAAATTGTATTAAACAAGAGTAGTGGGAAGTTTAATGTATGTCATGAAACTTAGTCGATACACAAGTAATCCAAATCAAAATCATTGGTTGGAAATATAGAGAGTATTTGGGTACTTATATGACACTCAAAACTATGCTTTACATTACAATAGATATACAATAGTTCTTCAAGAATATAGTGTTGCAAATTGGATTACTGGGTAAACGTAAATGAAATCCATGAGTGCATATATTTTCAATATCGGAGGATCAATATCTTGGAAATCATCGAAACAAACATGTATATCTTGCTCTACAATAGAGTCTAAATTTATTGCCTTAGACAATGCAGGTGAAGAAGCTGAATGGTTTTGAAATTTCTTAGAAGATATTCCATTTTCGCCAAAACCAATGGTAGATATATGCATACACTGCGATAAACAAGCTGCAATGAAAGGGCTTGACGGGCTATGTATAATGGGAAGTCTCATCACGTAAGACGAAGACATAACTGTGTTAGACAACTACTCTCTAGTGAAATTATCATAATTGAATATGTAAAGTCAAAAGAAAATGTGTCAGATCCACTTATAAAAGGCCTCACTAGAGAGGGAGTAGATAGATCATCGACGAGAAAGGGACTATGGTTGAGAACAAATCATTGTGGCAGTAACTCTACTTTGAAAACTGGAGTTCCAAATATCTAGGTTGAAGGATATAAAACAATGTCATAGATGATGGTTCAACATTGTCAAAAATTATTTTGTGGTCCATGCTTATAATGAGACAATGTTTAGTAACCAGATAAACACACAACGAATTTGTAATGATTTCTATGTTTGATACAAGGTATATCAAGTAGTGTATCTATAGGATAATATATTTTGAAACCACCAACGTAAATGTGTAATATATGTCGCTTCAAGGAGAATCCATTAAGGCATGTTCTCTATGCATTTACTAAAGGAGATGTGTTAATGGGTGAAACAAACAAAACAATAAGAATAAAAAAAAGGTCAAGGGATGATTGTTTAACTTATGTTGTCTAACTATACACCAAAGCATGATGGTTCAAAGATATCAGATCTATCGATTGACCGAGTATATCTCATATATGTTCATAACGAAAAGTTTAAAGGGAAAACTACTTATCCAGATGCGGTTAATACTTTGATACAAGACACACAAGTTTTTCGTGCATATATTTTAACAATATCCATTCCCCATTCATGTGGGGCACTGTTGGGTTTTGGTAAAGTGTTAATGAGAAATGAGAAGAAAAAATGGAAAAGTGGGGGAACCAATTTTGGAGGGAAAATGAAAAGTCATTGCAAAGTGCAAATGAAAATTCATTTCTTCCATACTCGTAGAGGAAAGAAATTGTTTTTCTTATATTAGGAAATACTTGCTTTACTTCTTAATGTATTAAGAAGAAGGTGCCCCTCTTGCCGTCGTCGTTGCTCGCGCGGCCTTGGCCTTGACTTGGCTTTGAGTTGGATTTGATAAATGATGTGATTGATTGATAATATTTTTGGGTAAAATTTATTTAATAAATCTCGTATGTTGATTTTCGTAATTTTATAATTATTTCTTAATGTTAGTTGAATAATAGAATTAATTTAGGGCAACATAATTTATATGAAATTTGTGTATAACGGTAATAATGGTATGAACGGACGTATTTCTTCCGAAAAGTCATGTATCTTCCCAAATGACATAACGATCTAGAAAAATGGGTCTGAATAGATTTGTTTTAACAGACGTGTTCCTTGCTGAAAATTTCTATAAATAAGAGGTTTTTTCGATTTTTTTCAAACACTAAGTTTTTTTTCATCTCTGCATACATTTTTCTCTCAAAACAAATTTTTCGATCAACTGAGTCTGTGAACTCTTGTTACTATTCTTGCACTTGCTGAAGGTATTGAAGTTTGAGGTACCTCTACTTAAGTAACATATTAATCCGTTTTATGTATGAAAAAATTAATCTGCAACCTCGGGTACATTAAGGTGATTTTTAAGAAAACACAATAGTTTCTAAGAACTCGGATTTGCAGTATTTTGTCAATTTCATCTATTTTATTTTTATGTATTTTTTGATTAACCTTAATACAGGTACAGGAGATAACACTTTATCTAACTGGTGTTTTACCATGGTATGTGATCATGTTGATGAATCTACGGCTATAAAACTAAAAAACCATGGAGAATGACCTCATATTTGAATGGAGTTTATATAAAACTTCTCGAAGGTAATACAAATTCGAATGGAGCTAAATTATATCTGCCTAATAGTGATACATATGTAAATGATATTCTAGATGATGATGATTCATATTTTCATGAAGAATTGAGATCCCTTAGGGATGAAAGGAGAAACAAAAGAAATGTTATTCTTTGGAACAAAAGAGATAGGAAGAAGAATACAGTACTAACTGAAAAAGTACTAATATTTGAGGTTGGTATGGACACATACTTTCAAGATTTATGAATACATAAGAAGGATATATATGTTTGCATATTGGGAGGAGATGATAATATTGATATGCTAGATGCCAAGGCTGTTGGAGGTATTGATCTACCAGGCAAAAGAAACAATAAAATGATCATGTATGATGATGAATTTACTGTTGCTATTTTTGACTTAGAATGATTTTTGAGAATTCTAAGGACTTTATAAAGGCTTTGGAAAAATATGCTATTGAAAATAATTATCAGATTAAGTTATGGCCTAGTGAAGTTCATAGTATAACTAAATGTAAATTCAAAGTAAAATGCAAATGGCTGTGCTATGGTATTAATAGGAATTTTGGTAAATTTATGATTAATAGTACCATACTACACACAAGTTTTTACAATAAGTAAGAACAAAATGTGTACAACTATGTTCCTAACAAGTAGAATGAAGGATGAAATAACAAAACAAGCATCTTTGAGGATTCGAGTACTAAAAGAATTATGCAGGGAGGAGTTAGGAATGCATCTGGGTAGACCAATTTGTTACAAGACAAATGTGATGTTTCTTAGAAAAAACATGGGTGACTGGATTATGGTCTTTTCAAGGTTATGTGAATATGCTAAATTTATAAAACAAACCAATACGGATAGTTTTGTCTGGGTAACTTTTGAAAGAGAAACTATACCTGGAAAGAATTTATTTATGTACTTCTATGTATGCTTGGTTGAATTGAAGAAGGGGTTGAAGGAAGTAAGAACAAGAATAATAGGATTTGATTGATGTTTCTCAAAGATTGTTTACAAGGGTGAACTTTTTGTAGCAGTTGGAAGGAATGTAAACAATCATATGTTTTTTATAGCCTAGGCAGTTGGGGACAAGGAGACTAAGCATAGCGGGAGTTTCTTTATCAAATAATTGAAAGAGGACCTGCACTTTTGTACTGGCAAGGGTCTTAATATAATGTGACATATGAAAAAGGTAATTCTCTATTACTTTGATAACTCTAGATATGTAGAAATGTATTTCCTTTCTTGAATTGTTTTTTATTCTAGGGTCTTGAAGTAGTTGTTGGTGAACTGCTACCAAATGCAGAAATTAGAGTGTGTGCTAGACATATCTGGTCTAAATGGAGTAAAACATGGAAGGAAGAGGAAAGAATAACGTTTTTTCGAGATGTTCCAAGGCAACCTTTGAAGTAAAGTACAATGCAGAGCTTTACAAAATGAGCAGAATTAGTAATGATATTAATGAAGGTTTATTGCATTGTTCAGGAGTGCCATAGGTTAGTGCTTTCTTTTAAGAGCATTCCTAATGTGATGAAATTGAAAATAACATGTGTGAAACCTTTGAGTAATGGATCTTATCATGTAGACACAAATATATAATAACCATCTTGGAGGAAATTAGGAGAAAATTAATGACTACAAATGTTGATATGGTTAAGTTTGTTGACACATGGATATGTTATATTGCACCTATGGCTAGACTTATGTTGGAGGAGAATAAGGAAAAGTCTCGTGCATGAAAGGTGTTTTGGAATGCTGATGTTTGGTTTGAGATTGGAGAAGGGAAATATAGGTATACTATCAACTTGACTAATAGAGTTTATAGTTGTAGAACATGGAAAATGAGTGGCATTCTATGTCAACATGTTATTTCTTCTTTGAATTAATTAGAGCAGGAATCTGAACAACTTGTGGAGCATAGGTATAGGAAGGATACCCTTTTCAAGGCTTATAGTCTTTTGATTCAACCAATTCTGAATATGAGGATGTGTCCTAAAACTAATAATCCAAGGATTGATCCTTTTGAACCTAAAAAAATGCGTAGTAGACCTCCAAGAGATAGAAGAAAGAGTAAAGATGAACGAACAAAGAATTATAGAAATATATACAAACAAATGGTGAAAATGACTTGTTCCATGTGTAAACAAAAAGACAAATTCAATAAATATTGCACGTAAAATAATTCATTATTTGTTTGTGCCTTTTTTAAATTGTCGTTGAATGTTATGAACAAACTTTATGTTAAATATTTAGGTTGGTGTCCATACTTCACAACAAGCTAGCCACAATTCACAATTTACTGTTGGTCCAAGTTTAGAAGAAAGCAGTCATTTCGAACCAACAAGCTCCTATTAACCTGGTCCAACAAGATTCAACTAACCTTCATGCTTCTAAAACAACAGTTTGTGGTGATACCGATAAAGTTAAGAGGGGCAAAGGAAACTGCAAAAACAAGCCAACCACCACCATTTGTTAATACAAGTATTCCTGTTACATGAGGAGTAACAATTAACTACTTCCAAGGACAAGACAAACTGCTAGACAAAAAAGAGGACGAATTGCAACTGGAGAAGATTCTGCACATGGGGTACCAAAGAGGACAACTAATGGTGGATCAAGTAATGTTGGATTTGGAATCAACACAAGTTCAGGTGGAATCAAGATAATAAACCTAAATTATTAACAAACTCTCTCTTAAATGAATTCAAGTATATATATTAGTATTGTTTTTTTCTTCAAAAATATCCTTTTACTTCAAGTAAAAGGGTTATACAAACTGGTTAAAGTTATCAAGATGCAATTTTAAGGGGAATAGACCTTGGATTTAAGACTAGAAGCTTGATAAGGAATAACAAAGATGTTGTCCACACTTCCCAGTTGTAGGAAATGGCAAACAAAAAGAAGAAGTAACACCAACTAGAATTGGTTGACTTCGGACCTTTATTTTGCTGCCTAATATTTCTTGAGTATGCTAGCTTTACTTCAGTACTAGTAAACACCTTTGTGAAGGTTTTATGTAGCTTTTAATTATGCTAGCTTTATTTTAGGGCCTTATTTTAGTAAACGTTTTTGAAGGTTGTGGCATTGAATGTTTTGTAGCATAATTCTAAAATTGAGCTCCCTATGGATCATGCAATATAACTATTTATGTTTTGTATAATATGAGTGTTACATTGTCATGAATATGACCAATTGTGTAATTTGGCTATCTGCTTTCGGTATTACATTGTCAGAACGAATTTGAGATTTTTATGTATCCAAAAAAATAATTTTAGTGCAGCAACATAGAATTTTATTGAATCCTAAATGCATATTTACATTGAAAATTTACAGAAACAACAACATCTAAATACTACTAGACGAAATACCAAATACTATTAGATAGATCACAATATACAATATCAAAATACTACTAGACCGAACACCTCAAAAACAGTAAAAACTAAGCTTCTGTTTCCATACTCCAAACATCACTAACCCAGTAAAAGTGACACCAACAAAAAATACATTTCTTGATAGCTTTAATTCTACATCAAAAGCATTGAATTTCTTCAACAATCCCACATTACCCTGTTTGCTTGTGATGGGTGTCGATCTTCATTCCAAAGAAAATAGTCACAGATACCCATTTTCTATAAAAATCAATAAAAAAGAATTATGCCCCAACAATAAATCATCTAATAGACTTATAAAAATAAGAGAAACAACGAATTTTACATTTGAAATTTTACAAGTAAAAAATCTACGCCTTGGGTTTGATTAAGTCCCTGAGATCTTTAATAGTGCTTAATAACCATACCTACAATATCGACCTTCATCAACAGATTCCTTGAAAGAATTGGAGAAGCTCGATATGAAATAGTAAGGGCCAAGAATTAAAGAAAGCCCGAAGAAGAGAGAAATTGAAAAAGAAAGGAGAAATTGGAGTCTTAATTATGGTACAGTTGGAGATAAAATAATATAAATATATGATGTTTAGTAATATTTATTGAAAGAAATATAGAGATAGAGGAACTCATAAAATTAAAAATTCGTAACTATTGATTCAAATTTATCATCTTATTGAAGGAAATAATGCTGCCTATGTGTAGGCTAAAAACATAACACATAATCAAAACTTACGCTAACCTATTCCTAAATAAATACTAATGATTCTTTCGTAGAAGTTATGAATTTTCGGTCCATAAAGGCTAGGTAAAACAAACTTGGTTAAACAGACTACTAAATATAGTAAATCTGTTAACAAATCATTCCTTAAACTGATATTTTAAACACAGTTTATGGAGTTTCAACTTTTTCAAATGAGTAGATACCAAGTATTCTTCTAAACTTGAGAAAAGTTTCCTTCTTCAAAGCCCTAGTGAAGATATTTGCTACTTGGTCTTGAATCTTGCACTAATGAAACTCAATTATACCATCATTTGAAAGGTCTCTTGAAAACTGATACTTTACATCTATGTGCTTGCTTCTCCCGTGAAACACCGAATTTTTGGAAAGTTTGATTGCTGAGCTATTGTCACAATATATGGGAGTTGCATAACCCTGCATGCAGTTAACTTCCTGAAGTATATTCCTAAACCAGATGGCTTGAGTGGCACATGTTGTTGCAGCAACAAACTCTTCTTCTGTGGTAGAAAAAGATAAAGTAGGCTGCTTCTTCGATGACCAAGAAATGTCATTTGATCCCAGCATAAATAGGAAACCTCTAGTACTCTTTCTATCATCTCGATCACCGGCATAATCACTATTTGTAAACCCCATCTTTATTGAACTTCCTTCCCTTTTATACAGCAGACCATGGATGATTTTACCTAGCAAATACCTTAAAATGCGCTTAGCAACTAGGAGATGAGATTGTTTAGGATTGTCCATGTAGACTGATAAGACAGACAGCATACATTATGTCTAGCCGAGTTGTTGTGAGATACGTCAAACTTCCTACTAATTACATATAGTAGGTTCCATCTACAACCTGACCATGTGAATCCTTATCTAACTTCAACCTAGGATCAACTGGTGTACAAACCGTGTTGCACTTCTGCATATGAAACTTGAGAAACAAATCCTGCATGTATTTTACTTTGAGAATGAAAGTACCGATCACTAGATTGGATAACCATTAATCCCAGGAAGTAATGCATTCTTCCTAAATCAGTCAAATTGAACTCCATCGTGGATTTCTTAAATTGCTTAAACATAGTCTCACAACTTCCAATAAAAATTAGATCATCAATATACAGGCATACGATAAGAATATCACCTTTATTGTACCTGATGTCTAATATGGTCATCTATGAAAACCTTACTCCATGAAATAAGCATCTATGCGACTGTACCAAGATCTTGACGCTTGTTTCAATTCATATAATGCCTTTTTCAATTTATTCACCTCATTTTCTTCACTAATTTTTCTATAGCCGGGAGGTTGATCAACATACACTTCTTCTTCTAAGATTCCCTGTAAAAATGCTACATTTAGCTCTAGTTGATACATTTACCATCCATTTTGTGACGCCAATGCCAAAATCATCTTGATTGTGTCTTTTTTTGTAACAGGCACAAACACCTCAACATAATCAACACCATACTCTTGCTTGTACCCTTTTGCAATGAGTCTCACTTTTTATTTGTCTATATCACCATTTTCCGTTAATTTTTCTTGAACACCCATTTTACCCTGACTATCTTTTAACCTTCTGGTAATGTTGTAAGTTTCCTGAATTTGTTCTTCTCAAGAGAAGATATTTCCTGTACCATTGGTTTTTACCATTGTGGTTTCTGCGCTGCTTCATCGAAGCTAACTGGTTCACATTCTGAAAGTAAAAAAGAATTAGTATGGTTTCAATACCAGTAACCTCATAAT
This sequence comes from Solanum corneliomulleri, assembly GCA_027704805.1. Lineage (NCBI taxonomy): Eukaryota > Viridiplantae > Streptophyta > Magnoliopsida > Solanales > Solanaceae > Solanum > Solanum corneliomulleri. The sequence continues at coordinate 20,788,095 of JAKWIY010003060.1, read as the reverse complement.
CGCTTATCCAAGCTGGTCTCTTTCTCTGCCTTAATTATCTTCGAACCCCAGAAGTACTTGAACTTTGTTGTGAACATTAAACTTCTTGTATTTTTTCTCGATCAGGCTATCTTTTAATTTGTTCTTCATCGTCAAAATATGTTGGTGTATGTTTCTTAGCTTCTCCTTCGTCCACTGCCAAACTCTTCTTCAGAAAAAAAGACATCTGTACTAACAATAATCTTATGTGTGGTAATAATATACAATTTATAAGCTTTTGAACAATTTTCTTTTCTAAGAAAAACACACCTTTATCCTTTATCATTTAATTTCTTCCGTTTATGATCTAGTACATGGGCATAGAAAACATAACAAAAATTTTTAAAATGACTTACATTAGGTCTTCTCCAGTTTAAGGCTTTTTCTGGTGCTATATTATGTACAATAACAGTTTGGACTCCTGCTTAAAATATGTATACTCTAGTTTGTCGCATTAGGCCAAAACTTCTGTGGTACTTCGCTTCTAACCAACATGCTCCTTACCATATTCATGATTGTTCGGTTCTTCCTCTTGCTCACGCCATTTTGTTGCGGAGTGTAAGCTGCAGTGATCTGTATTTTAATGTCATACAACTCACAAAACTTTAATATCATGTGTCATACTCTCCACCTCTATTCGTGCGCAACACCTGAATAGACTTTCGTGCTTCATTTTCTTTCACTGGCTTAAGCTTTTTGAATTCTTCAAAGACCCCAGACTTTTCTCTAAGAAAATAAAACCAACTTTTCCTACTTTAATCATCAATCAAATTTCAAAGTACCTTTTTCCTCCCTTCGAAATTTAACTGATTGGTCCACAAATGTCAGAATGAAAATTTCTATTACCTCACTTACTCTTTGAGTTTTACCTCTTGGAAAGGATTCTCTTAGTTACTTTACGATGACACAATCGTCACAAAACATCGAAGGTTTATGGACTTTTGGAAGACTAGTGACCATGTTCCTTTGTTGAAGGATTTTAAGTCGTTCAAAATTAAAGTGGCCATATCAAAAATGCCATAGCCATGCTGCCTCATTCAGTTGAGCAGTTAAACATGACTGCTCAATTCGCTAAAAATCAAGCGGAAACATTCTATTGGTAGTCATTTTTACTTGTCCCACTAATCAAAGTTTAGCATCTTGATTTTTGCACTTCCCATTTTTTATATTAAACCCATAGCCTTCTTCTTCTAACTGTCCAAATTTGAGCAAATTAATCTTCAAGTGTGGCACATAAAGTAAATAGAAAATGGTCTGCATTCCATTTCCTTTCGTCTGTATTCTAGCCTGACCTTTCCCAATTGCTGAATGTTTTGAGTCATCTCCAAACCTCACTTTTACTCTAAAAGTTTTATTCAAGGTTGATAAAACTTCCATAATACCAGTCATATGATTGCTGCATCCCGTGTCTAAGTACCAATGGTTTCTGGTAATCTCCTCCTTCATTACCAATATTAGTGATATCTCTCCCTCTACTTTTTCCACAATATTGGACGATTCAGCTCTTTTCTTCGACATATTTGTTTTGCATTTTAACCTATAATTGTCAAACTTGTGACACCTTTAGCACCCAATATGTGCCTTACTTTCTGTTCCTCCATTGTGGTTGGTCTGGAAATGTTTACCGCGACCTTATTTCTTTCTCTAGCCATTGGTATTTGCCTGATAATCTATGTATCCCTTCGTTTTTTTCTTCTCATGCTTACTTGTTTAAGTTCAAACATGGAGATCTTTCTCCTCTTGTTCGGGTTCGATCAACTTCTTCTCATGAACTAACAATGAACTTTGCAGTTCGTCCAATGATAGCTTGTCAATATCATGCGACTCCTCTATGGAACAGACAACAAATTTAAACTTTGGTGTTATTGATCTCAAGATATTCTCAACAATAGCACGTCAGCTGATTTATCATAGTGTAACCTCATCTTGTTTACAATAGCCATTAATCTTGAGAAGTAATCTGTAAATGATTCTCCAGACTTCATCTTCAACGTCTCAAATTCAGTGCAAAGGGCCTGAAGTTGTTGTCTTTTAGTCTTGGAAGAACCTTTATACTTTCTTCTAATTGAATCTCATATGTGCTTGGAACTTTGCAAAAAATTGTTTCCAACATTGAACGATCTATAGACTGAAAAAAATAATTATTTGCTTTTCGATCTTTCAATTTCATTATTTCTATCTCTACCTTACACGCTTCGGTTGCACCAGCTTCCAGTTGTTGTATACCTTCTTAAACTACTTGCCATTATTTCTTTGATTTGAGAATGTTTTCCATCAACATATAGCAATGGTCATAATGACCATCAAAACGAGGGATGGAAGGTTGAATATAAGTTAATTGAGGGCATCTGTAAGAAGATGAGTGTTTAGAAAAGCTGTTGCTGGAGTTTTCTATACACTGAGGACCGACTCTGATATAAAATATTGAAAGGATTAGAGATAGAGAAACTCCGAACATAAAAAAGAAGGAAATATTGATTCAAATGTATCATCTTATTGAAGGAAATAATGTTGCCTATATGTATGCTGAAATCATAACAACATAATCAAAACTTACGCTAACCTATTCCTAAATTTTTAGTAGTTATTCTCTCCTTCGAGTTAGGAGTTTTAGGAACTCAAAGACTACGTAAAACAAAATTTGTTAAACAGATTCCTAAATATAGTAAAACTATAAACAATATTACCATTGAGGACACCACATCAGATGAAATTCAGATGTTTACGCGCCTTGAATATGTGAAAATCACATGACACTCTAATTGTGCAAAAAATATGAAAGTGACACATCGAGACCCTACATTAGTTGTTTAAAATGAAAATCCATCGATTGAGGTGTCTAAGTGAAATATTGTGCCATGTTTAGGGGACCACCAACGGGTTACCTCTATACACAAATAACTCATAAACTATATAATCATAAAAGTTTTATAATTTATTGTACAGATAACATACAAAATTATTAGTTCGTGAAACACATAAATAAGTCTCATTTAGCAAGTAAGTAAATCTTTCTGAGTTAGCAATTATTATTTGATAAACATATAAATAATCCATTAACGAAATGAATAACAAACCTCAATGGATAACACAAAGTACAATTGACTGGTAAAAAAATTAAATTACTCCCAAAATATAAAAAGTTTTGTCTTACACTAGAGATCACGATTATTCTTTTATACATATACTTAAACAGTTCTTCACACTTATCTTGTTAGCACTGAAAATTACATGACAACGATAGGTAGAGTATATGAGATACCTCAGGTGGATCAAAGGAACTTCATTACGTCTATACACATTATAAAAACAAAGAATGAATAAAAATATCGCACATAACATGTAACTTATAGAAATACTACGCACATAGTCATTATTGAAAATCAATACAAATAATATTTAATAACTTAGAACTTAACTAGTCACGTTCTTCCTTTTATAATTTTATCAAGTACAAGTTAACAATCTAAAAACACCACGAACAATTAGACATGAGGTTATATAGATATTTTAACATTTTTAAAAAGAACTTTCAAATAACCAAGAATGGCGATCATGACTAACTACTCGAATAAAACAAGTTGACAAATATTTGAATATTTATGATCAATGATGTAAATTAAATATTTATGAAAAAACAAATCTTAAGGTTATCATAAGATTTTTTTATGCAATAAGACTCATGTTGATGACAGTATAGATGTGTCAACACTTCATGTGGCATCTAGCATGCTCTTTATAAGAAAATTAGTGACATAAACTTAGTGATTCACATAACACGTAATTGTTGGGAATAAATCCGTAACAGCTATAATAATATTTGCGGTAATAAAAACAATAAATGTGGAACACAACAATATAGTTAATCAACGATAATAAAAGAGAAATAATGACACCAAGATTTTACGTGGAAACCCACCTAAATAAGGGAAAAACCACGACCCAAGAGTAAACAAATATCACTATAGTAAGGATTTTACACTTGTATGTCTGAGTAAAACTCCAAAGACCACAACACATTCAAAAGAAATAACACTCTTTTGATTTTTCCACCTCAGTACAATATCGCTCACACTCTCTATTTTTCCTCACAGATTATTTTCCTCTGTGATGTCTCACTTTTCTTTTCTCTCCTTTGTAATTCTTTTTGGTGCATTTTTGAAATGAGCAAGGGCTCTGTATTTATAGGAAAATCTACTCCTAATGATGTCACCAGTGACATCACAAAAAACACAAGGTTTCAACCTTTCCACCTATGCAGAAATATTGCTAAGATTTTAGTTGAAAAAAAAAATAGTGAGCTTTGAATTTTGTTGCAGCATTTGTTGACTTTAAAAATAAGCAACAAACAAAATTCAACCATTTTTGCATTTTAACTTTCCTTATGTTTATCTATAATGGGTATGGACTCTACAAATCTCACCCTCCATACCCATTCACCTGAAGGAGGTAGATCTAGGTTTTTAGCTTGAGTGCATGCCGACAAGTTCTTTGCATAGCTCAAACTTGTACCTTGATACCACCTTGGTCAGCATATCTGAAGGGTTTTCACTAGTAGGGATCTGCATGACCTGCATAGATTCGTCCTGTATCTTTTCACGAATCCAGTGATATCTCACGTCAATATGCTTTGTCCTTGCATGATACATGGTGTTCTTGATCAAGTCTATTGTACTCTCACTGTCACAGTAGACGACATACTCCTTCTGATGCAATCCAAGTTCTTGAAGAAATCGTTTCAGCCACACCATCTCTTTGCCAGCTTCAGTAGCTGCAATATATTCTGCCTCAGTTGTAGAGAGTGCGACACACTTCTGCAATATTGACTTTCATGATATAGCTCCCCCTGAAAATGTAAAATAATATTTAGTAGATAATTTTCTATTATCGAGGTCACCTGCCATATCAGCATCAGTATAGCCCTCCAAGACTGGAACAGATCCTTTAAAATAGAAGCAATCTCTTGTGGTACCTCTTAGATACCTGAGTATCCACTTAACTTCCTCCTAGTGTTCTTTTCCACGATTTTCAAGGAATCTGCTAGCAACACCAACTGCATGAGCAATATCAGATCTTTTACACACCATCGCATACATCAAACTCTCCACTGCTGAAGAATAAGGAACTTTAGCCATTCCCTCTTTCTTCTCTTTTGTTGTAGGACACATATGTTTTCTCAACTTCAAATGACTCGCAAGAGGCGTGCGAACAGGTTTAGCACTCTTCATGTTGAAGAGTTCTAGTACATGTTGAATGTACTTCTCTTGTGATAGCCACAACTTTCTTTTTGTTCGCTGTCTTTCTGATCTCCTCAGAGGTTGAGATTGTTCTTCTTCTGGGTACTACATTTGATCGGTATTATCACCAAGTTGCTCCCCTTACTCAACAATCTCATCAGGTTGCTCTTCATGCTCACCAACTTCATCAATCATACTTTCTGCACTTATGGGATGGTTAGAATAAGAAGGAACGGTAACAAGATTAGGGACTATACCATTCTTTTTCTTGGCCTACTCGGATAGATCATCACCAGTTCCAACTTTACTTTCACGAAAGACTACATCTCTACTTCTGATAATCTTTTTCTTTACAAGATCGCATAGTCTTTACCCGAACTCTTCATCTCCATATCGGATGAATATGCAGGGAACTGATTTATCATCTAGCTTGGTTCTTTTCTCCTTCGGTAGATGTGCAAAAGCTTTGCAACCAAACACCTTTAGGTGCGAGTAAGACATCTCTTTATTGGTCCAAACTCTCTCTGGAATGTCAAACTCCAACGGAACTGATGGACTACGATTGATAAGATAACACGCTGTCTGAACTGCTTCACCCCAAAATGTCTTGGGTAATTTAGCCATTCTGAGCATGCTTCTCACCTTCTCAACAGTGGTGCGATTCAGTCTCTCAGCTACCATTGTGTTGTGGGGTTCCAGGAACTGTCTTTTCATGCCTGATTCAATGTTTGAACAGTAATCTTCAAATTCTCTTGAAGTTTACCCACCTCCATTGTCGGTTCGGAGAAGTTTTAGATTTCGACCTTTCTCTCTTTCTTTTAGCGCATGAAACTTTTGAAATACTTGAAACACCTGATCTTTAGTTCTCAAGATATAAACCCACAATTTTCGAGAAGCGTCATCAATAAAGGTAACAAAGTATTTATTACCTCCTATCGATTCTATCTCCATTGGACCACAACATCAGAATATACCAAATCAAGTATATTCGACTTTCTTTCAGATGATGTCTTAAATGAGACTCTATGTTATTTACCAAATAAGCAGTAGTTACACAATTTTATCGTTGTACCTTTGGCAAATGAGATGACTGACTTTTTGGAAAGAATTTTCAATCCTTTCTCGCTCATATGATCAATTCTTTTATGCCATAAATCAGCAGAATTCTTTTTGTGAGCCGCATTTAATTCACCTTGGCATATTTCTGCATTTGTCCTGTATAACGTACCACGAGCAACTCCTTTTGCAATCACCAATGTCCCTTTGCTGAGTCTCCATTTTTTATTTGAAAAGTAGTTCTCATCCCGAGATCAAGTTCAACCGCAAATCAGGTACGTGGCGCACATCTTTAAACACTAATGTGCATCCAACATTTGTTTTTAAGTAAATGTCTCCGATCCCCGCAATCTTTGAGTAACTTGTGTTACCCATTTTCACATTGCCATAATCACCGGGTACATATCTGCAAAAACTATCTCTTACCGGTGTGGCATGATAAGATGCTGATGTGTCGACCACCCATTCTGACTCTATACCTGCCAAGTGCGTGCATTCTTCTTCCTCATTTATGAGTAGAACAACATCGTCATTATTTTGCACCATGGCAGCTGTGTTGTCATCATTCTTCTAGTCGCTGCTTTCCCCTTCGCCCCTTTTTAGGTTTGGACAATCTCTTTTGAAATGTCCTGGTTGATCACAATTGTTGCAATTACTGGCCTTTGATTATGATCAGACCTTGGACTTTCCACGAGCTTCGGATCTACCATAGTTACTTGAGCACCTTTGGTAACTTCTGCCTCTACTTTCCGTGATGAGAGCATGTCCGTGATTTTCACGCCTTTTTCTCATCTTCTCATTAAGCAAAAGGGCTGATGTGACATCCTTCAACTCAATAGAGTCCTTACCATGTAAAATGGTTGTTGCTAAAGTATCGTAGGAAGATGGCAGCGAGTTTAGGAGCAATATTGCTTCATCTTCATCGTCGATCTTTACTTTGAGGTTTTCTAGTTGCGTGATTAGTCCATTAAGTACATTTAAATGAGACAAAAAATTTGTACCTTCTCCCATATGTAGCGCATATAACTCCTTCTTTAGGTACAATTTATTTGTCAGTGCTCTGGACATGTATAGATTTTCTAACTTTGTCCAAATGCCACATGCACTCTCTTCATCGATGATGTTATTAACTACATCATCTGTTAAGTGCAATCTGATTGCACTAGCAGCCTTTTCATCCATTTTCCCAATCCTCAAGTTTTATGGATTCGGGCTTTTTGGATTTGCCGCCTAGTGCGTTGGGAAAACCCTGTTGGATGAGCAAGTCTTTCATCCTTCTCTGCCACGTTGAGAAATCGCTATCACCGTTGAATTTTTCTACCTTGTACTTTACTCCAGACATTTTTTTATTGAGTATAGTACAATAAGCTGCAAAAAAATTTTCTGTAAATGAGCAGAACCTGTGCTCTGATACCAATTGGTGGGAATAAATCCGTAACATAAATAATATTTGCTCTAATAAAAACAGTAAATGCAGAAAACAATATGGTTAATCAACGAGAATAAAAGAGAAATAATGACACGAAGATTTTACGTGAAAACCCTCATAAATAAGGGAAAAACCACGGCCCGGGAGGAGAAACAAATATCACTATAGTAAGGATTTTACACTTGTATATCTGAGTAAAACTCCAAAGACCACTACACATTCAAAAGAAATAACACTCTTTTGATTTTTCCACCTCACTACAATATCGTTCACACTCTCTTATTTTCCTCACAGATTATTTTCCTCTGTGATGTCTCACTCTTCTTTTCTCTCCTTTTTAATTCTTTTTGGTGCATTATTGAAATGAGCAAGCGCTCTGTATTTATAGGAAAATCTACTCCTAATGATGTCACCAGTGACATCACAAAAAGCACAAGGTTTCAACCTTTTCACCTTTGCAGAAATCTTGCTAATATTTTAGATCAAAAAAGAAATGGTAAGCTTTGAATTTGTTGCAACATTTGTTGACTTTAACAATAAGGAACAAACAAAATTCAACCATTTCTGCATTTTAACTTCCCTTATGTTTATCTACAATGGGTATGGAGTCCACAGTCATTACATAAAAAAGGTTCATGATAAAAATAATTTATAAATCATTAACTCAAAGAAACTTAACATATAAGCTAGTGGTTCTATAAAAATAGTACCATGAATAATCTCACTTCATGAAACACGAAATTTTACCTATAACTTTATACATACGTATTATGTAAAGTATTTATACGTAGATTTACTTTGAAGACTTACTTTGGTAGTCACTCAATACCATGATAAGATCTAAAATATTTAATAGCATCATCTTTGTCAAGATTTATAATCTACAATATATATAGCATATCGGTCGATATAAAAAACAAAATTTTGTATAAAACTAGCTATATTTAAGAAGTTAATTTTGGATAATAAATTTCTAAAAGACAAATCAATTATAAGAACATATCATAAAACAATCTATGTTTAAAAAAGGAGTAAAAATTCATTACCCTCTACTGGCAAGGTAAGAATTGGTGCAGTAGTCAACAAGGTCTTGAGTTTCTGAAAGCTTTCCTCACATTCATCCGACCATACAAATGGAACATTCTGCTTAGTTAAGTTCGTCAATTGGGAAGCAATAGAAGAGAATCCTTTGACAAATCGACGGTAATAGCTAGCTAACCCAACAAAGCTCCTTATTTCTGACACGTTAGTAGGTCTTACCCAATTCTTCACTGTCTCAATCTTAGATGGATCCACCATCACTCCATCCTTAGAAACCACGTGTCCCAAGAAGGACACTGAATCTAGCCAAAACTCACACTTGGAGAATTTGGCATAAAGCTTTTTCTTCCTCAACAACTCCAATACCATTCTCAAATGCTCCTCATGTTCCTTCTTACTCTTTGAGTATATCAGTATATCATCAATAAATACAATCACAAAGAGATCCAGATATGGCTTAAAAATCCCGTTCATCAAGCTCATGAAAGCAGCAGGGGCATTCGTAAGACCAAAAGACATTACCACAAATTCGTAATGCCCATACCTAATTCGAAAAGCAGTCTTTGGCACATCCGTTGCCCGTATTTTCAATTGATGATAACCGGATCTCAAGTCAATTTTAGAGAAGACACAAGCACCTTGTAACTGATCGAACAAGTCATCAATGCGGGGAATGGGATACTTCTTCTTAATAGTTGCCTTGTTCAACTGCCGGTAGTCTATGCACATCCGAAAACTCCCATCCTTCTTCTTCACAAATAACACCGGAGCACCCCAAGGAGATGCACTTGGTCTAATGAAGCCTTTGCTCAACAACTCTTGAAGTTGGGCCTTTAACTCTCTTAACTCCGTGGGAGCCATTCTATAAGGGGGTATAGAAATGGGGCGAGTACCCGGTTCCAGATCAATGCAAAAATCAATATCTCTATCCGGTGGCATACCAGGAAGATCTGCAGGGAACACATCCAGAAACTCACGGACTAGCGAAACTGACACAATTGGAGGTACTTGGGTAGTGTCATCCCTGAGATGTGCCAAGAAAGCTAAACACCCCTTACTAACCATTCTCTTAGCACGAAGAAAGGAGATGATACGAACCGGAGTGGAAGTGTAGTCGCCCTCCCACACTAACTGATCTGTCCCAGGCTTGGCTAACGTCACAGTTTTAGCATTACAATCCAAGATTGCAAAATTTGGAGAAAGCCAAGTCATACCCAGAATCACATCGAAGTCAACCATTTCTAAGATAACCAAATCTACATAAGTGTTGCTCCCCACAAAAGTCACCAAACAAGACCTATATACTTTTTCAACTATCACGGACTCACCCACCAGAGTAGACACACGAATAGGTATGTCAAGCAATTCACAAGGTAAATTAAGACCAGTAGCAAATGAAGAAGATACATATGAAAACGTGGAGCCAGGATCAAATAATACAGAAGCCATGCAATCACAAACCAAAAGATTACCTGTGATGACAGCATCAGATGTCTCCGCTTCAGATCTCCCAGGGAAAGCGTAACAATGGGCCCTATCGCCTGTCTGTCCGTTGCCCCTACCATGTTGTGTTGTAGTGGCTCCAGTTTTCCCATCACCCCGGCCGTTTTGGTGACCACCATTACCTCGACCACCACGTCCTCCAGAATAACGGCCTCTACCATGACCACCTCTACCTCTGACTATGGGAGGTCTGTAACTCTATTTTGGACAATACCTCTTAATGTGCCCAGTCTCAAGCATAGGTCTCTCAGAAAAGTGTTGACCGGTCTGAGGTGGACCCCCAACTACAGTCTGTAGTGAAGACAGAATTGGTCGGACTGAGTAACCTCCTGAACCCTGTCCTCTAGAGTAAGAACCATTAAACTCACCTCCCTTTCGAACATTTTTTGATGTCGATGTCGTGGTGAAGTCATCTGGCTTCACTCCTTCCACCTCTATCACGAAGTCTACCACTTCTTGGAAGGATTTTGCCATAGCCGCTACCTGTATGGCCGAAATCCGCAATTCTGACCTCAACCCCTTCACAAAACGGCGAATCCGCTCTTGTGGACTGAAACAAAGTTGGGTGGCATACCTGGATAATGCACGAAACTTAGCCTCATATGCATTAACCGACATCCTACCTTGCTCTAGGCTCAAGAACTCATCTCTTTTCCTATCCCTCAAGGTCTGGGGGATATACTTCTCCATAAACAAGCTAGAGAATGATGCCCAAGTCATAGGTAGCCGCATGTTGTACCTCTGGAACCTGAGGTGTTGGTGCAGAAAACACTGGAGGTGTCTGGCCTTGATCAGATAACCCGCTAAGATAAGCAAGAACCTGATTGATCATCTCTGGGGTAGGTTGGGGTGGCAGTTCCTCGTTCTGCACTTGTTCATTCTCCCCTTCCTCACCCTCTCTTATCACTTCCTCAGTCGGTGGTGGAGTCACCGCCCTAGTACTAGTTGGGCTAGGTGCTTGTCCTCTTCCTCTAGAGGACGTCCTCCCACGACCTCTTCCACGGCCTCTCGCCACTACTCCTCTTCGAGCTACAGCCCCAGTGGCTGGCTCAGACGCTTCTTGTCTTGCCGGTGTTGGTGTTGGTGCAGTCGTTGCTCTAGTTCTAACCATCTGTGAAATAGAGTGAAGATGGTCAGATACCAATTTGTATCACCTAGATACCAATTGGATCGAAGTAATAGCACGAAAGAAAGAAAGAAAGAATGGAATTTTCCTAAAGTCTTATAGCCTCTCAAAGAAAAGTAAAGGCGTCCCCCTACCGTTCCTTAAGACTCTACTAGACTCGTTCTTGTGTGATGAGACCACCGAACCAATCTAAACCCCAACATTTTAATACAATATCAACAAAAGTAATGCGGAAGACTTAAACTCATTAATGAAAAACAATTCAATAACTTCTAAAAACTCAACATCTATTATTCCCCAAAATCTGGAAGTCATCATCACAAGAACATCTAATGATCAAATTACTAAACTAAGAGTATTCTAAGAAGCTAAAATAAATAAAAGCTAGTCCATGCCGGAACTTCAAGGCATCAAGACATGAAGAAGAAGATCCAGTCCAAGCTAGAAGCATTAGCTCACCCTGAATTCCGGTGTAATGAAGACTGGCTAGAGTTGCGGTTGATTTGATGACAACGGCACGTTTGCTGCACTCCACAAATAACAAAGAAAGAAACATACAAGTAGGGGTCAGTACAAAACACAAGTACTGAGTAGGTATCATCGGCCAACTCAAAATAGAAAACAGTATATAGCAGATAACATCATAAAATCAACTATAATACTAAATCTGTAGCAATATCAATTATCATAACCCTTGGTCACAACACCAAGCACATCAATGAGGACTCACGCCTCCCCATCATACTCATTTGGGAATTAGGTTCATTAAATCAAGTATATTAACATCTTTCAAGATTCATTATCTTTATTTCTCTCGTGTCGGTACGTGACACTCCGCTCCATATACTATCCTAGTGTCGGAACGTGACACTCCGATCCATATTCTATCGTGGTGCCGGAACGTGGCACTCCGATCCTCATTCTATCCTGGTACCGGAACGTGGCACCCGATCCATATACTATCCTGGTGTCGGAACGTGACACTCCGATCCTCATTCTATCCTGGTACCGGAACGTGGCACCCGATCCATATTCTATCCTGGTGTCGGAACGTGACACTCCGATCCTCATTCTATCCTGGTACCGGAACGTGGCACCCGATCCTCTATTTCTATCCTGCTACCGGAACGTGGCACCCGATCCCCTAATCTCACTACTTTCGTTCATCAAGCCTTCTTTTATACCAAGGCATCATCATTATCAAAGTAGATTAGGGTTTCTTTCAAGATTTAGGATTCAATAGCTTCATCATGCTGATGTTATCACAATTATATAATCACATTCATGAAAGCATACAATTAAGCATATAGAAGGGTTTACAACACTACCCAATACATATCATTCGCTATTAAGAGTTTACTACGAATAGCATAAAAACCATAACCTACCTCCACCGAAGATTCGTGATCAAGCAAGTAATTTCCCAACGCTTTTGTGTTCCCTCTTCGTTTCTCCTCTCTCGATCGATCCTATCTCTCTCTCTTTGTTCTTTCTATTTTTCTTATTCCAAACCCTCTTTTTTTTTACCCTAATTAGCATGTAATTAAGTATAAAAGATGACAATAGTAACCCACTAATTAACTCAATGTTACCTCTTTTATCCCCCAAGAAATCCGACCCAGCCTGGGATTACGCAACCTGTGACGGTCCGTCATAGCTGTGACGGTCCGTCCTGCAGGTCCGTCGCAGAGTTCAGAGACTCAATTTCCTTGAAGAGTCTGTGACGGTCCGTCGTACCTACGACGGTCCGTCCTGCACTTCCGTCACGAAGTTCAGAGAGTCGATTTCAGTACCCAAATTTCAGAATTCTAAGTGTTTTGGAACGAGACACCCTCGACGGTCCGTCGTGCCCATGACGGTCCGTCGTGGGGTCCGTCGTATCAGCCAGTTTTTCCAGAAATAAAATCTGCTGCTCAAAACGACTAAACAGGTCGTTACAACTTGTTGGTTGAGTCGAAGGCTAAATCATGTTACATTATGAGAAAATACAAAATATAGGTAAGAATATTTTGAGGTATTTTTTAGCAATAATGTAGTTAAATCTCTTTTATTCGGCTTGAACACTTATGATTTTAACTTGCTGATAGATGATGATTACGTCATACAAAGAGGAGTTTACCCTCAAAGATCTTGAGAAGAAATTGACAGATGTATACATTGTTACTAGTCTTTTAGTATATTGCATGCTTATAATTTAAGTGTGGATTCGGATACAAAAACTATATTTTTATAGATGTAAAATTAATATTTTAGATGGTAGGAGAGATTGTACTATACTTTTATAGATGTAAAATGACTATTTTGATGATGCGTTATTTACTTTAAATGCAATAATGTCTAAATAATGGATTATTAGAATAAGAAATATCGGAGTGTATTTGATTTTTAATGTGTTCTATTCTCAATAAATACTAAGTAATAGTTATAATAATCAACCTTATAATAGACTTTTCTGCTTTAAAATGAATTCTTAGAAATTCTAAGGACTCACATTTAATATGTATTTTTATATAAAATTTTACTTACAAAAGTGTGATAAATAGGATAATTATTCCCCATTTCATCCCGCTCCCAACTTCACAATAATCACATAGATATGACATATTTACATAAGTATATAATATCATCCTTTTCTCCTAGAATAAGAATATGATATAGAGGTTGATATTTATTTCTTTCATATAAATAATTGCTTTAATTGTATGTTATGATGGTTTAAAATGTTAATCTAGGTATTAGCTTTATAAAATTATTTCTACAATTGTATTACTAAAAAAAGGGTTAGTTATATGCTTATACTTTAAAATGCGTATGTGTATTGTATTTATGCTTAATTTTGGGTAAGATTCCTTAGAGCTATTTGTAGTAACATTAATTTTGGAAATTTTCATACAACTTATATTTTATCATGTCATGTTGTAGTTGTACAAACAGCCAAAATTTATTATTTGATTACACATTGAACCAATATAAATGAACTTAATTATTTTTTCAAAGTTTAGGCGATCATTAATATTTTGTATTGAACAATTAAGTCATTTAAGTATCTTAATTATTTGTCAAATTCAATTTATACTTTCTTTCTTCAAATTTACATTACTCTTTTCACACATGTTTAAAATTATCTTATATTACTTTTTTTTTAGAAAAAAATACTAGCAAAATTGGGACACATGTGCAACGCATATGTCCTGAAACTCGTGTATGTGTGTGTGTGTGTGTGTATATATATATATATATATGTATATATATACATATATATATGTATATGTATATATATATCTAGGTAGATAGGTAGATCTTTTTTGTGAACTTAAATTGTGTCCTCGATATGTTTAAAGGAAAAAGAGAGACATGACAAACATGTCCTACACGTAGATGATGCAGAAAAAGTCAATCACGTTCAATTTTATTGAAGGACATATGAATGAACTATTCAACTCAATGACACTTACATTAACTGCAAGGGAAAATTGGATTACTTGGACTATTATGTACGAGAAATTGAATGAAAATATTTTTGAGCCCTTTGACTTTATAGAGTTCCTCATTTGTCTCGTCAAGGACCTTGCGACTCACCATGTTGGAAAATAGATCTCAGTCCCAATTCGCAAATTAACAAGATGAAGTATTATTACTATCCTAAATCCTTATGAATAAATAAGACTATTTGTATGATATATGTTTCAAAAGTATGATGATTTATTATGTATTTATTATTAATAAATAAAACTATTTGGTGTGATCTATGTTTCATAAATTATGAACGTGAGTGTTCTCATTCAATAATATATATTTAATTTTTTTTTACAGAAAGTGTAATCCGCATTATCATTATATGTCGTGAAGTATTCAAGTTTATTTTATAAAATAATCAAACACCTAAAATTTAATATGAAAAAACTATGAAATTATAAAAATATCTCAACCATATCTATTGATCTTCCCTATACTTTAAATTAGTTATATAATATTGGACTCGACTCACCTCTAGTAGAAGAAGAATCTTGTCTGTCTCATAATGATATAAAAGTTACTAATCATTTTCTTAAAATAACCTCTTAAATAATGGTTAAAATAATCGAACCTTTTTATCTTACTATCAATTTCTCAAGATAGAAAGGGAAACAGATTATGCTACCGAAAATTTTTAGCTTATTCCGCATATCTTGAAAACTTGTTAAGTGAGAGAGAATTTTCTTCTGCTAGCAAAAAGAATTTTTTACCATGAATGATATTTGTTCAAGAGATAAATGGTACAGGACTCAATGTGTTTTCAACTTTGAATGTGAAAAAAAATGTCTAAAATGTGTTTGATAAAATGTCTCATCGAGACCTTATGAGATTATTAAGTAAACTACTAAGGAGCTGTTTGGTAGGAGGTATCAATCAAAATAATTCATGGATAAAAATTTAGTTCAACAAAAACATTGTTTGGTTACTTTATTTAATATAATCCATGGATTAGTTATACCTCATACAAGGTCTTTTTTTATCCCTAGAAAAGAGAGGGATAGTTAATCCAAGGTTTAGCAATCCTTGGATAAGACCCCTAAATGACTAAAGTATCCCCAAAATTTTTTTCCTATTCTTTTTATCGTAATTAATGTTATTTTTTATTTATATGAGAATACTTATAAATATTCATTTAAATTCTCCAAATTTGTTCCATGTAATTTTATGATTTCACAAAGTAATTTCTTTTCTCCATGTTTGAGTTGTCATATTGGATTAATTTTTTTGGGTTTTTTTAAAATATAGCTCGTCGATTAACCACTTGAACTATTTATTTTTTTTAAAATAAGCTTTGTGTATTTGAACAATTTAAGTAGCCTTAAAATTCATGTTAAGAGAAAGATATATTTGACCAACAAAAATTTAGAAATATACCGTGTTATCAAGGATCTCTGTAGTAACATATCACATCTAAAAATTAATAATATTTTCTTAATATATATTTTAGTATTTAACCTGACTAGTTAAATGAAATACTCATAATAACTCAAGGGTATAATAGAAAATAAAATTTTTTCTAGAGTTTTAAACCAAACACAAGACTAGGTGGATAACAATAAACTAAACACTTGATAAAATCTAATCCATGCATTACTAAACACTGTATTACTAATCCATGCATTACTAATTCATGTGTTAGTAATCTCTGCATTATGCATCTTTGTACCAAACCACCCCTAAGACTTTTTGTACATTATTCTAGATATTTTTCTTAGTTAGGTTCACGTCATGATACCTACATATTCTACCAATCCCATCTTTGAAATTAAAATCAATTATTGTCTCATCACACGCATTATTCCCCCGATATGCTATGCAATTCGTTATTCAAGATTTTTTATATAATTGATTTTCTAAAATTTTAGATTAATAGTTTGTGTATATGAACTGTCAAATATAAATAATTTATGCAGACTCACTAATCAACATAAAAAAGTAATAACTTGTTATGTTATTCTTTAATCTAATATTTTAACATGAAGATTAAATGCTAAATTTCAGCGTTTCACCACCCTGAGTAGTCAACATTCAATTAAATGCTATGTGGCTGCTGAATCAGGAAGCTAAGAACCATACCTTCAAAGAACTTCTTCATTTTCTTCATCATTTGTCCTCACATCATCTAGATGGAAAGGCACACATACTATTGCATTACAATTATTTTCATTAGTGTCAACATGAAGACTTACACATTACTCCACCCGAAGCGGAGCTGGTAATGTTTGGTGCCTGCATCTTAGAGAAAAAATCAACAAAAGTAGCTAAGTAAGATTTTGCCTGACACCAACTTGAGTATACATAAGGCAGTGAGTTTTCATCAAACACCACATATCTTGTTGGAGGTATGTAGTATATATTTAGCCCTGGTGCAGATTATTATTTTTAGGTAAAATTGTACGAAATATCAAACTATTAATTCAAATTAAATGTTATAGTCATAGTTTGTTTTAATTGTAATTTACAGCAAACATTTTATATTTTTTTCATCCCATTTGTATACCGAAATATACAAATAGATCGACATATACAAATAGAGGACCCATTTGTATATCGAAATATACAAATACACCAAAATATACAAATGCAGGACCCATTTTTATACTGAAATATACAACTAGACCCAAATACATATTTTTTTTAAGTATATGTATATTGAAATATACAGATTGAGAGTCATAGGAATCATATAATTTGCTATGAAGCGCAATTATACAAACTATAGCTATACCATACAAATATGATTTTTCTGTTTGATAAACCTAAAATTTACTCTTCATTATGTCTACAAACTCACATGGATAAGTTTTTCGGCTGAACTTTGTACTACCTTTCAAGTAAGGGAAATGTTGGTTTTAAAATGTGTGAATGGAGAATGAAGAGTTGCGCCTTTTATGAAACGTTGCAACTTTTCTAAAAAATTGCGAGTTTTATCAAATGTCGCTACTTTTGTGAAAAGTGATGACTTTTATGAAAGGTTGTGATCTTTCCTAAAGATTGTGATTTTTGCAACGGTTTGTGACCTTTCCGGTAAGGCACAATAAGAAACTTGTCACACTACCATTTATTTTATATAAATTGAGGGATTTCCTTTCATTTTAGTTTAACCAATTTCTCGAGTTCTTCTACTACTACTAAATCTAGTGTTCTAAGTGTACTTTACTTCTGTTGAGTGACTTACTGACACCAGCATTTTCGGTATCAGTACACTAGTAATTGAGATGATTCTATCTTGAGAAAACATATTCCAAATCAAATCACGCATACTAGAGATGAATAATTTCCTTAAGGGGATACTGTGCATCCAATGGACTTGATCTTCTTTTTGTTTTTCCAGATTCTGGTATGTGTTACAGATTTTGGATTTGTGAATTAATTTTTGTTCTTTTTTCTTTTTCACTTGCTCAAAAAACTTTGGTAACTTCGTGTTTCTGCAAAGTTTGTTCGAATCAGTAAGATTCGTTAAACATAGATTGACAACAATTCTTCTTTAAGAAAAATATTTCGTATATTTTTTCTAATATATTTCTGATTCTAGTTTCTCTACTAGTTTTAATTTTCTAGTTGTGAAAAATGTTCTTAAACTTAATTGTGTCTTACCAATTTTCTCAAAGCTTTGTTCTAAGTATCTTAGGAATACAAGATGAACAACACAATCTTAAGGAAATTATTATACATCTAGATATTTCTTGTATTCTAGTGATTGAGGGAAACCTATCATGGAAGTAAAATATTAATGCATTACATCTCCATAATTCTGTGATTTGTTTAGCAAGGTCGAAGTGATAATGTACTGAAAATAATTCTTGGTACTCCGGTTAAAGATTACACCATGTAACCTTCTTAATATTTATCTAAAGAGGAAAATAATTTTTAAGAGTTAAAGAATTTTTTTTATCATGTGTATCTTTGAAAAGATATCTGCAAACCATATTTTGTGGAATGAATTTCACTTAGCAAATAGTGTTGCCTTTAAAATTCTTTAGTTTGCAAAATAAGATATGGACATCTTTATTTGAAAAAATAGTATGTCAATATGTATAGCTGGAAGGCTATTGCAAAGAAAAATATTTCTATGTGATAAAGAATATGTTTAATTTTGTTTGAAAACTAAAAAAATAACAACTTTTTTAGCTTTGTACTTCATGAGAAATTTGATTGCGTCTGATTTTTGTAGAATAAAAACTTTTGTAGTTTCTACTTTGGATAAATCAGACTATGCATTTGATTTGAAAATAATATAAAAATTTCACATCATAAGTCAATATTATACTTTTGACTTTCTATAAACTTCACTGTTATATAGAAATAAATTGTACAAAAAAAAATTCTTTATTGCTAGTATTCTAAATAATAAGTGGTATGCCTTTTTCTGATAAATGAAAAATTATCAGTGACTTATAGTTTGTGATTTTGTGTCTCTATGGAATGCACTTTATCACTGTGTAAAGATTGTCAAACGGAATTGAAGCAATATAATTCTTTTGTAGAATAGTATTTCCAGAAGTGGTTTCATACTACCAATGACATTTTGATAGTCTGAAAAAATATGTGGAAAAACTATTTTCATATATTTGAAAAATATTTTTGAGATCACATTTAAAATGTGGTTTTTTTTTTTGCTTATGATTCAGATAATATTAGACTTGGTGTCTAATTTAATTTGGTGTTAAACATATAAAATTCAGTGATACTTTTGTATTATGTTAGACCCACAAAATTCTTCGAGTATATTTGGTGTTATGGTTGTTGAGTTTCTCTATTACTAGTACATGTTGTGACTAGTATGAAACTACCAAATTATATATATACTTGTTCAAAATAATTGTGTTCTTTTATGAAAAAAGTGTCACTTAAAATTGTCACGACCCAAATTTGCAAGTCGTGATGGCACCTATGTTCCCAACAAATAGGTAAGCCAACCCAACATATTAACCCAACTAAATCAACAAATGAGTAAAAAGACTAACACTTAGCAAGAATCTCCAACATTGAGTTCCTTATAAGTACGAAATGCGGAAGCTAAAATATACCACCCCAAGAATTGGTGTCTTAAGTACAAGAGCTTCTAAAATTCGATGCAAGTCTAAACTAAATGACAAATCTAACACAAGGGATATCCTGTCTGAATACTAATAACAGAATAAATAAAAGATAGAGGCAGGTGTGGGCCACGGAACAGCCAAGCAGCTCACCACAACTCCAAGAACTTCAAGCTCGGACTAAATTTGATCCACGAGATGTGCTCCTACTCGGAATCGAATCTGCACAACAAAGAGTGCAACAAGTGTAGTATGAGTACGAAATCACGTGTACCCAGTATGTCTCATTGACCGACAACGAAGAAGTAGTGACAGAAGTTATATAAGAAAATAAATTCTTAAATTATACAAGTGTATATATATATATATATATATTACACTTACTATTTAAGTTTCATCAATAAAGGAAATCAACATTAAGTATTTTCCAAACACCAAACGAAACATATAATCATCAAGAATGAATGATGGGATAAATGCAATGCAATATGATACCATGTAATGATATGTCTCAGAATACCCAGTACTCAATCAATCGTATATACATGATACTCCTCGGAAATATATCGAGAGTTCATGACCCATGGGGGACTCGCGAGGTCCATATACCGACACGGACAATCTCCACGTGTCGGTGCGGACGATCTCAACGCACCATCATAATATCAAATAATTCCCGCACGGACGGTCTCCACGTGCCCAAAATTACAATCTTAACATCTTACCATCCCCAGCACGGACGATCTCCACGTGCCCATCTTATACTCAATCTCATGTCAATGCATGTATACAATATTATTTCAAAAATAAGGGGATGATGATGCATCTCACTCAATCAATATCGACATAATACACAATCACCTCAATTATCACAACTATACGGTGTAATAAATAAACACAATCACACAAAAAATTCAAGTCAATAATATATCAGATAATGCACATATGCTTTGGAAATTTTCAAATTACAATCCACATTCTATAGTAGTAACTTTCCGTTTTATAACACCGGTACTCATACCAATGCCCGTCACACCATTAGTACGAGACCCCCATCTTTTGCCCTTACCCCTTTGTCTATTTTCATTTTTAAATCTTTAATTAGGAAAACGTCCTTCAACAAGTCTAAAAGTCTTAACATACCTCAAGTGTCGAGCTCGTGTCATGAATCCTCAAGATAGTTCATTCCCTTTTCGTTAAGTTTTGGAATGTTCACGATCTACCAATGATGCAATATTCATAAGTAAGCGAGTTTGTGGACATTCAAATTATTATAGGAATATCATAGACCCTAAACTCACTCATATCTCTAATCAAACGCCAAATCTTGAGATAATTTATATGCCATTTTGTCAAATTTCAAGCCAAGAACTTAACTGTAATCTCTCCAAATAACCTAAAAATTCAATGTTAAATCATATAATATACACCTAATAATTAATTACCTATCTCAATATATCAAAATTTAGTATCTTAATTTGATAAATAAAATGAGAACTAATTTCCACCTTTATAGATCCTTGGAACGTGACCATTCTTTTTCCTCAAACCATTATGCAAATTGTCCACTTTTTTTTAAAGAATATCATTACCACTGCCAATCATTGGCATATGATTGCCAACTGATTGGCATCCCACTACTTTCCCTAACATTGCAGCCGTGCAACTTTTCCAATTTCGAATCTTTTTTTTTCTTAAAGAAAATCTTTACTACACTTGGCATGACCTTACTATATACACATTACTAGATTAACAGTAACTTTATGTTTTACTAATAACAAGGATGTCATATGCTTCAACTGTAAAAGCAAGATGACAAAATAACAATTTTCTGTTACCACTCATGAAACCAACAATTCATCATTCCCCATCTAATAATTTAATAACAATACTCATATACAAAACGATTTCATGTGAACCCACATGAATGAAAAACTTATCAAAATTTCTTACCTTTAGTGGTCGCCCTTCGTATGATGCCGCCACCAATTTTTTTTTACACGCTGATCTCTTGTTTTCTTCCTTTTCTAAATAAGAGTCTATTAACCGTGAAACCCCCCTAACCTATTATCTTATTATTTATTTAATAAAAGTTTCATCAATTGGGTACTCATAGTTATCTAATAGTTTAAAAATACCCCTTTAAATTTTCAAAAGGAGTCAAACTAGTCCTAGTTCTCAAAACGACCTAGCGGGTCGTTACATCACCTACCACTTAAACAAACGTTCGTCCTCGAACGGGAAAAGAAAAGAGCTAACCTGAACGCTCAAAAAGATGAAGATATTTACTCCTCATGTCTGACTCTGTCTCCCATGTAGCCTCCTCCACTGGACGATGCTTCCACTGAACCTTTACTGAAGCAATCTCCTTGGACCTTAGCTTCCGAATTTGCCTATCCAAAATGGTGATCGGCTCTTCCTCAAAAGTCAAATTCTGATCAAATAACACTGAATCCCATTGAATCACATGATCACCACCCTGATGATACTTCTTAAGCATGGAAATATGAAATACAGGATGAACACCTGACAAACCAGATGGCAAAGCTAACTGATACGCCACCTCACCAATACGCTCAACAATCTCAAAAGGACCAATATACCTTGGGCTCAACTTTCCCTTCTTTCCAAACCTCATCACACCCTTCATGGGTGAAACCTTCAATAAAACCCTCTCTCCAACCATAAACTCTAAATCACGAATCTTTCGATCTGCATAACTCTTTTGCCTACTCTGATCCATGAGAAGTTTATCTTGGATCAACTTGAGCTTGTCCAAGGACTCCCTCAACAAATCTGTACCCCATGGTCTAACCTAAAATGCATCAAACCAGCCAATTGGAGATCGACATCTCCAGCCATACAGAGCCTCAAATGGTGCCATCTCAATGCTCGAGTGATAATTATTATTGTAAGCAAATTCCGCTAGAGGCAAGAACTGGTCCCACTGACCACCAAAGTCAATCACACACGCCCGCAACATATCCTCAAGAACCTGAATAGTCAGCTCAGATTGACCATCAGTCTGAGGGTGAAAGGCTGTACTAAGATCCATCCGAGTGCCCAACTCTTTCTGCATAGACCGCCAGAAATGAGATGTAAATTGGGTGCCACGATCTGAAATAATAGATATAGGAACCCCATGCAAACGAACTATCTCTTGAATATAGATCTTGGCTAACTTCTCTGAGTTATAGGTAGTCTGAACCGGTACAAAGTGTGCAGACTTTGTCAGTCGATCCACGATGACCCATATAGCATCAAACTTACCCAAGGTACGTGGCAACCCTACCACAAAGTCCATAGCAATGCGCTCCCACTTCCACTCAGGTATGGGCATCCTCTGAGTCATACCTCCAGGCTTTTGGTGTTCATACTTCACTTGCTGACAATTCAAAAACCGAGATACAAAATCTACTATGTTCCTCTTCATACGACACCACCAATAGTGTTGCTTCAAGTCACGATACATCTTAGCAGCCCCTGGGTGAATAGAGTACCTCGAACTATGAGCCTCCTCCATGATCAATCTAGTCAAATCACCTGTACGAGGAACACATATACGACCCTTAATCCTCAAAACTCCCTCACTATCAAGAATTGCAGCCTTGGCTTCTCCTTTTAAAACCTTGTCCCTAATCTTACATAAATCACCATCATCAAACCGTTGAGCCCGAATCTGCTCCAACAAGGATGACCTAGCCTCCATATAAGCCAACACCTTACCAGATTCTGAAATATCAAGTCTCACAAAGCTATTGGCCAGGGATTGGACATCCCTAGCTAAAGGACGCTCGCCAACCTGTAACATGGCTAGACTACCCATACTTACCGCCTTCCGACTCAAGGCATCTGCTACAACATTTGCTTTGCCTGGGTGATAAAGAATAGTCATATCGTAGTCTTTGAGCAACTCCAATCATCTCCTCTGCCTCAAATTTAGATCCCTCTGATTGAATATATACTGGAGACTACGATGATCCGTGAACACCTCACAATGCACACCATAAAGATAATGCCTCCAAATCTTTAATGCAAACACAACAGCCGCCAACTCTAAATCATGAATAGGGTAGTTCTTCTCATGAACCATTAACTGCCTCGAAGCATAAGCTATCACCCTTGCCTTCTGCATCAACACACAACCAAGACCAACCCGAGAAGCATCACAATATACGACAAAACCCTCTCCCTCCACGGGTAGGGTCAAAATCGGAGCAGTAGTCAATAAAGTCTTGAGCTTTTGGAAACTAACCTCACATTCGTCACCACTGAAAAGTCACCTCCTTCTGTGTCAATCTAGTTAATGGAGATGCGATGGATGAGAAACCCTCAACAAACCGTCGATAATAACTTGCAAGGCCCAAGAAACTCTGAATCTCAGTAACTGAAGCAGGTCGACCCAATCTCTAACCGCCTCAATCTTCTTAGGATCCACCATAATACCCTCCTTGGACACTACCTGTCCCAAGAATGCTACCGAACTAAGCCAAAACTCACACTTTGAAAACTTTGCATAAAGCTTCTTCTCCTTTAGAATCCCAAGAACAATCCTCAAATGATGCTCATGTTCCTCCTTAGTGCGTGAGTATATTAATATATCATCTATGAAGACAATAACAAAGGAATCTAAATACGGTCTGAACACTCCATTCATCAAGTCCATAAAAGCTGCTGGGGCATTAGTCCATCCGAAAGACATCACCAAAAACTCGTAATGACCATAACGTGTTGGAAATGCCGTTTTAGGGATATCCTCCGCCCTAACCTTCAGCTCATGATAGCTAGATCTCAAGTCAATTTTGGAGAAAACTGAAGCACCCTGTAACTGATCAAATAAATCATCAATACGAGGTATCAGATACTTATTTATGATGGTTACCTTGTTCAACTGCCGATGGTCAATACACATACGCATAGATCCATCTTTTTTCTTCACAAATAACACTGGAGCACCCCAAGGAGATACACTCGGTCTAATAAAACCTTTGCTCAACAAATCCTGCAATTGCTACTTCATCTCTTTCAATTCAGCCGGTGCCATACGATAAGGAGGAATGGTAATAGGCCGAGTGCCTGGCTCCACATCAATACAAAAATCAATATCACGATCTGGGGGAAGACCTGGCAAATCGGTCGAGAATACGTCTGAAAATTCACTCACCACTGGAATAGTCTCAAGCATAGGAGGATCAACATTAGTATCTCGAATGTGTGCCAAGTAAGTCAAACATCATCTCTGTACTAACTGACGAGCCTTAAGAAATGATATCACACCCTTAGGAGGGTGACTAAGAGAACCTCTCCATTCTACTATAGGAATTCCAGGCATAGCTAAAGTAATTGTCTTGGCATGGCAATTTAAAATTGCGTGGTAAGAAGATAACCAATCCATACCAAGAATCACATCAAAATCTATCATATCTAAGACCTTTAAATCCGCATGAGTGTCATACCCCATCAAGGTAACAATACAAAATCGATACACCCGATCTACAACTACAGAATCCCCGATAGGAGTAGAAACATGTATCGGCAAATCAAGAGACTCACATAATATATCCAGAGTAGGAGCAAAATATGTGGACACATAAGAATAAGTAGAGCCTGAATCAAATAATACAGTAGCTGGTCGATGACAAACCGGAATAATACCTGTGATAACAGCATCTGAGGCTTCAGCCTCTGGCTTACCTGGAAAAGCATAACAGTGAGAAAGACCTCCATCATTGTGAATCTCCACAACCACCATCTCGACCACAAGGAGAACCACCTCTACCTGAATGAGAACCACCTCTACCATTCTGTGCACCACCCCTAGCTGGAGGTTGTGCATCCCTGGAAGTCGAAGCCTGAGAACCCTGATGTAAGCCACCACGTCTGTTCCTAGGGCAGTCTCTCACAAAGTGTCCATATCACCACACTCAAAACAGCCCCTACAAGAATCAGGCTGGTGAGAGGAACCTGAATGACCAAAATGCCCTCCACGAACTACAGGTCTAGAAGATGAACCCTGCGAAGTATGCACCGAGCTCGAAGAGTTATGCCCAACGTAACCAGCCTCAGACGCTGGTATAGTAGCATGAAAGGGTCTGCTGGACTGAGGGTGATAACCTCTGCCCAAGTAACCCCGACTCCTAGGCGTAGCACCACCATAATCACCTGAATAACGAGTCCTCTTGCCCTCTCGCTGCTCAAATCCCTCACGCCGAATCATCTCCAACTCCTTAGCAGCATCTACCACTTTCTGGAATGGAACACCAGAAGCAGCAACCTGAGAAACTCCTAGGCGGATCGAAATAATCAGCCCTTTAACAAACCTTCTCACTCTCTCAGCCTCTGTGGGAAGTATCGTCGAAGGATGCCTAGCCAAGGCATGAAATTTACCCTCATACTCTGCAACTGACATACCATTTTGCTGCAAACCCTCAAACTCGGCCCTCTTGCGCTCCCTCTCACTACGTGGAACAAATTTGGATAGAAATACCTGAGTAAA
This sequence comes from Solanum corneliomulleri, assembly GCA_027704805.1. Classification (NCBI taxonomy): domain Eukaryota; kingdom Viridiplantae; phylum Streptophyta; class Magnoliopsida; order Solanales; family Solanaceae; genus Solanum; species Solanum corneliomulleri. The sequence continues at coordinate 20,761,634 of JAKWIY010003060.1, read as the reverse complement.
ATGAGTCAAGGATAGTGGATGGGATCCAGCTGGCCTACTACTAATATAATCCCTCCACCACTGCTTAGCAGAGCCAGTCATCTGAAATGCTGTGTAGTCAACTCCATGGGACTCCACTAATCCAAGATTATGCAACCTCTCATGACAACTAACTATAAATTCAATTGCATCCTCAGCTAAGTAACCAGTATAAGTAGGAGGATTCATTAGTCTGATTCTCCCAAACATCTTTTGCTCATCAATAGTCATAGAAGGCCTGTTCACCGAATGTGATGTCATATCTGGAAACTCCATACTATCCAAACGAGGAGCTACAGCGGCAGCTGGATGAGTCCTAGGAGTCTGAGAATCTGGAGCAACTATCGGATCTGGAGTTTGACCTCCAACACGGGTCTGTGAGCCATCAGAAGTGACAGGCAAAGCTCCTGCCTGGGCCATCCCCTCTAGGATTCCTAACATACGAGCCAAGGTATCTTGAAGCACTGGGGGTACAATAGTACTGGGTGGAGCCTGAGTTGGCCCATCCCCCTCGACACGATCTTGCAAATCCCCATGAATAACCTCTGCATCAGGAGGTACGGTCCTATTACGACCCTGGGTAGCTACTAGTACTTGACCATCCACAGGTGCTGCAACACGGCCCCTACCCCGACCTTAAGCTCGTCCCCTACCTCTACCTCGGATAATGTTCCCAGAAGCAAGCGCAGGAATAGGATCATAACCACCACTTGCCGATGTACGATTCCTCGCCATCTAAGAGAGAATGAGATATCAAGATTAGAATTTCTACAAGGTCAAGTGTGCACGATAATGAATAAAAGAACAGAATATTTCCTAAATTCCTATAGCCTCTCGAAGATAGGTATGGATGTCTTCATACCGATCCGCAAGACTCTACTAGACATTGCTCTTGTACTCTTGAGACCGATGAACCTAGGGCTCTGATACGAAATTTGTCACGACCCAAATTTGCAAGTCGTGATGGCACCTATGTCGTGATGGCACCTATGTTCCCAACCAATAGGTAAGCCAACCCAACATATTAACCCAACTAAACCAACAAATGAATAAAAACACTAACACTTAGCAAGAATCTCCAACATTGAGTTCCTTATAAGTACGAAATGCGGAAGCTAAAATATATCACCCCAAGAATTGGTGTCTTAAGTACAAGAGCTTCTAAAATTCGATGCAAGTCTGAAACTAAATGACAAATCTAACATAAGGGATATCCTGTCTAAATACTAATAACAGAATAAATAAAAGATAGAGGGAGGTGTGGGCCACGGAATAGCCAAGCAGCTCACCACAACTCCAAGAAATTCAAGCTCGGACTCAATTTGCTCCACGAGATGTGCTCCTACTCGGAATCGAATCTGCACCACAAAGAGTGCAACAAGTGTAGTATGAGTACGAAACCACGTGTACCCACTATGTCTCATTGACCGACAACAAAGAAGTAGTGACGGGAGTTATATAAGAAAATAAATTCTTAAATTATACAAGTGTATATATATATATATATATATATATATATATAAATATATATATATATATTACACTTACTATTTAAGTTTCATAAATAAAGGAAATCAACATTAAGTATTTTCTAAACACCAAACGAAACATATAATCATCAAGAATGAATGATGGGATGAAATCAAATGCAATATGATACCATGTAATGATATGTCTCAGAATACCCAGTACTCACTCAACCGTATATACATGATACTCCTCGGAAATACATCGAGATTTCATGACCCATGGGGGACTCGCGAGGTCCATATACCGACACGGACGATCTCCACGTGTCTGTGCGGACGATCTCAACGCACCATCATAATATCAAATAATTCCCGCACGGACGGTCTCCACGTGCCCAAAATTACAATCTTAACATCTTACCATCCCCAGCACGGACGATCTCCACGTGCCCATCTTATACTCAATCTCATGTCAATGCATGTATACAATATTATTTCAAAAATAAGGGGATGATGATTCATCTCACTCAATCAATATCGACATAATACACAATCACCTCAATTATCACAACTATACGGTGTAATAAATAAACACAATCACACAAAAATTTCAAGTCAATAATATATCAGCTAATGGACATATGCTTTTGAAATTTTTAAATTACAATCCACATTCTATAGTAGTAACTTTCCATTTTATAACACCGGTTGGTACGAGACCCCCATCTTCGCCATTACCCCTTTGTCTATTTTCATTTTTTAATCTTTAATTAGGAAAACGTCCTTCAACAAGTCTAAAAGTCTTAACATACCTCAAGTGTCGAGCTCGTGTCACGAATCCTCAAGAAAGTTCCTTCCCTTTTCGTTAAGTTTTGGAATGTTCACGATCTACCAATGATGCAATATTCATAAGTAAGCGAGTTTGTGGACATTCAAATTATTATAGGTATATCATAGACCCTAAACTCACTCATATTTCTAATCAAACGCCAAATCTTGATATAATTTTATATGCCAATTTTGTCAAATTTCAAGCCAAGAACTTAACTGTAATCTCTCCAAATAACCTAAAAATTCAATGCTAAATCATATAATATACACCTAATAATTAATTGCCTATCTCAATATATCAAAATTTATTATCTTAATTTGATAAATAAAATGAGAACTAATTTCCACCATTACAGATCCTTGGAACGTGACCATTCTTTTTCCTCAAACCATTATGCAAATTGTCCACTTTTTTTTAAAATATCATTACCACTGCCAATCATTGGCATATGATTGCCAACTTATTGGCATCCCACTACTTTCCCTAACATTGCAGCCGTGCAACTTTTCCAATTTCGAATCTTTTTTTTTCTTAAAGAAAATCTTTACTACACTTGGCATGACCTTACTATATACACATTACTAGATTAACAGTAACTTTATGTTTTACTAATTACAAGGATGTCATATGCTTCAACTGTAAAAAGCAAGATGACAAAATAATAATTTTCTATTACCACTCATGAAACCAACAATTCATCATTCCCCATCTAATAATTTAATAACAATACTCATATACAAAACGATTTCATATGAACCCACATGAATGAAAAACTTATCAAAATTTCTTACCTTTAGTGGTCGCGCTTCGTATGATGCCGCCACCAATTTTTTTTTTACACGCTGATCTCTTGTTTTCTTCCTTTTCTAAATAAGAGTCTATTAACCGTGAAACCCCACTAACCTATTATCTTATTATTTATTTAATAAAAGTTTCATCAATTGGGTACTCATAGTTATCTAATAGTTTAAAAATACCCCTTTAAATTTTCAAAAGGAGTCAAACTAGTCCTAGTTCTCTAAACGACCTAGCGGGTCGTTACAAAAATGTTTTGATTTTTCATGAAAAGATATGTGTATTATAATAAAAGTAAATTAGACATGAATATTGACGAATAATCATTTTTTATATTTTGTAAAAGAAAAATTTGGACTATATTGTCTTTATTGGACCCAATAAAACATTGTCCATTAGTTCTATAACAATCAAATTGAAAGTTATGGAAAGGTCTTTCTGAAAAGAATATTTGACAAGGTGATGACTCTGAAGAATGTTTGTATCACACAACATTCTAAGAAATAGGAACAAAATATTAGTGCTAAAAAGTCTACCTCGTGAAGAGCTTTTCAAACTCAATATTTTTATTTGTTCTTACTTGCTTGAGTCAGTTTGTGACATGAACACTTGAGGCATGTCAATTAGAAAATTTTGTAAGGAAAATTTATCAACTTAAAAATTTTGTCTCACTTTTAGTGCAGTGAATAAACATGTCATGTTTGTGTGGAATCTAAGTATGTTGAGCATTCTTATAAATCTGTTGAAAAATATTCTAATCCAGTAGAGTTGATTTACACTGACATTTGCAATATGAACTCAACATCATCTCGTGGTAGAAAAGAAATATCTGATAATTTTCATTGACGATTTCACTAGAAATGACTGTCTATTTGCTAAATAGTAAGGATGAAGCAATAGAAATGCCTAGACAATACAGTATCGGAGTTTAAAATCAACTGGGAAAAAGATAAGAAGTGATAAAAATGGAGAGTAATAAATTCTTGTGCAGAAATATGTTTGGACACTGAAATATCCATCAAACGATTGCCCTATTCACCTCAATCTAATGAAAAACTGGACGATGAAATAAATGATGGATGCATTATTTATAAGTTCGGGGTTTACCACAAAACTTGTGTGTAGAAACTATCGTTTCTGCGAAATGGAACAACAAAAAGTTTTGGGGAGCAACAAAAAGTTTTGTCTTTTAAAAAAGAAAGCGATTTTGTTTGTTCAGGACGAAATATATTCCATATGAGAAATAGAAAAGGAAGAAAATTCAACTTGAAATTTCAAATTGTGGGGGGTGTCAGCAAACGTTGAAGTTCCTATTCCTAAAAGGATTAAAATAGGATTTATGATTGTGGACTGTAAAATTAGAATTAACTACTCTAGTGAAGGGTCTAAAAGTCCTTGGAAAGAAAAAAGGAGAATATACTTAATAAAGAGATTCAGAGGCATAGTAAATGTCAAAGGACATTTACTTCCTTCAAATATGATTTTTTAAAATTTCTTGTGTCTTTTGTAGACTCATCCCTTTGGAAATATGGTGTCAATAATGAGATTGATGCAATTTTGAACAACCATATTGGAAGTTAATAGATCTTCTTCTAAAAAATAATAATTTATGTTCAAAGTAATTCTTCAAAAGAAAAATGAAAGTTTAAGGAACTGTTGATAAATATAGAGTAAGACTTGTGTCAAAGGTTTTAGACAAAAGCATGGTCTTGATCTTGTCGATATATATTCGTCAGTATCTAGAATTACATCCCTTCGGATGTTAATATTATTGGTTGTGGTATATGACCTCCAAATTCATCAAACGAATGTGAAACAACTCTGTTGAACAGAGTATTGGAGAAAGAAATTTACATGAAACATTCCAAGGGTTTTGTGGTTCCTAGTAAAGCAAAGAAAGTGTGTGAACTTGTTAAGTCACAATTGGAGAGTGCTACAGTATTGAGAAGTAGGATGTCCATTACAAAGTGTGCGCAATCATATATAGCATGTGCCATTAATGAACTTATTTTGTTCAAGAGTGATCCCAATCAAACTCATTGGATAACAATGAATTTTTTTTTGGAGTACTTAAGAAATACTCAAAACTACATCTTGTATTTTAACAATATCCATCATTATTGAAAGATAAGTGATACAAATTAGATCACCAAAAAATGAAGTAAAATCCACGAGTGGATATGTATTTAATTTTGGTAGAGGAGAAGTCTCTTGGAAATCTTCCAAAAAAAGACATGTATCGCTAGCTCTATAATGATCTCTGAGCTAGGTGCTCTTAATAAGGTCGGTGAATACAATGAAAGACTCCAAAATTTCTTGATTTATATTATCTATTGGACCAATCCATTTGCATCAGTATGCATACACTTTGATAGTTAATATGCAATAGGCATGACATGGAGCATGATGTATAACAGAAAGTCTCGTCATATAGGACATATACATAATAACGTTAGAAAACTACTCTCTAGTTGAATTATCAGAATTGACCATGTAAAGTTAAAGGATAGCGTGTCAGATACACTTAAAAAGGCCTAACTAGAAAGAGGGAGAGTTTAAATATCATCTAAGGGAATGAGTTTACGGCTTAGGACAAGTCATCATAGCGGTAAATCTATCTAGCAGACAGGAGATCCCAAGAGCTAGATTCAAGGAGAAAAACAATGTTGTGACTGACAGTTTGACATTGTCAACCAACTCAATCTATTCTGATGATGAAGACAATGCTCATGAACAAGGATACAAAATTAAGGCTTGTTAACGAGTTAATAAACCTTAATGGTTTTAATGATTTGCTAAGTTTGTCAGAGTTCACCAAATAGTGTATCTTTGTGATAACACAGTTAGAAATCACCTATGTGAGTGTGAAGTGTAAGCCGCTTCGGAGATGATGATTGTCAAAAGCTCATCTCTCTATACACTAATGAAACCAGGAGGTGTTCATGGGTAAAACAAACACAACTGTAGGAACCATAAACGGTAAAGGGTTAATTGTGTGATATATGGTTGTCTAGGTATACATCAAAGCTCAACGATTCAAAGATATCGCATCTACCGATTGACCGAGTATATTCGATATGTGTTCACTATGGAAAGTCCAAGGAGAAACCTACTTATCCAGATGTAATTAATTCTTACTTGTAAAGTACACATACTTGTCCATTTCTTTGTCTTGGAATCATTCCTTATTCACGAGGGGAATTGTTGGATTTTAAAAGGTGTGAATGAAAAATGAAGATCTATGACTTTTATGAAGTGTTGTGCCTTTTATGAAAGGTTGCAACTTTTGTGAAAAGTTGTGACTTTTATGAAAAGTTGCGACTTTTATGAAAGGTTGTGATCTTTCCTAAAGATTGTGATTCTCCAAAGGTTTGTGACCTTTTCGGTAAGACACAATAAGAACCTTTTCACACTACCCCTTTTTTTCTATAAATTGAGGGATTTCCTCTCATTTAAGTTGAACCCATTTTTGCACTTCTTCTACTATTACTAAATCTAGTATTACAAGTATAATTTATTGTTGTTGAGTGGCTCGCTAACACCAGCGTTTTGGATATTAATACACTGGTGATTGGAATCATTCTATCCTGGGAGGACATATTCCAAATCAAACTTCAGATATTAGAGGGGAATAATTTCCTTAAGAGGACACTCTGCATTGAGTAGGTTTGATCTTCTTTTTGTTTTTTCAGATTCTGGTATGTGTTACAGATTTTAGATATGTGAATTAATTTATCTTCTGTTGTTCGTTAGTTCATTAAACTATAGTAACTTCGTGTTTCTGCAAAAAAATTTGCAATTAGTATGATTCTTTGAACATAGTTTGACAACAATTATTCTTTAAGAAAAATATTTTGCATATTTTTTATAGTCTGTTTCTGATTCTAATTTCTCTACTAGTTTTAATTTTCTAGTTGTAAAATGTTCTTAAACTTTGGTGTCTTACCAAGTTCATCAAAGTTTTGTTCTAAGTATCTTAGGAATACAACATGAACAACAGGAAACACCTCCAACAAAATATTTTGAGACTTTTGTAGTAAGGTTGTGCACCATATAGTTTTACAGAAAGAGTTTTCATTTTAAATACTAACGAAGGGAGCCTGTTTATGAGAAACACAATAGTCAAGAAATCTTCTACCCATAGGAACACGGGTAATTTGACAAGAAACAATAGAGTCAAACCAACATAAAATATATTTCTATGCTTGTTTTAGCAAAGTCATTTTGTTCTGGTGTGTTAGAACATGAAACATACCTGATAATTCGACAACACTCCTGATGCTATTGGTAGTTTGTGCTAATGAATTCACCACATTTATCACACTGAAATATTTTAAATATTTAGAACTGTTTTTCCAGCACTTATGAAATTTTAAAAAGTATTTTAGGAATTCTGATTTCTTTTTTAATAGATAAATACATGTAAACAGTGTTTTATTATCTACAAACACTTCATAATACCTCGTCTGTTGAGAAGAATCAAGAGGAGTAAGCCCCCAGAGATCACAATGTATTTTCAACAAAGGTTCTCCTTCAATTTTATTTATCAAGGCAAATGGTAATTTACATTGTTTTCCCAATTGACAAGTAGGACACATAGTAGGCACTTTATTCAAACTACTAACATCAATGCCTAAAACTAAGACGTAATACATAAATGTGCCCTTTAACCTGACTTCAAATTACGTTTATACCCTTCAACTTTGGATGTGCACAAATAAAAACTTAAACTTGTATAAAGTTGAACAAATAGACACATATGTTCAACATGTCATCCTACATGTTATTTTTTGTCCTACGTGGTGTCCTGCGTGTATTATGCCATGTAAGACTCATGTGTTTATTTATTTAAAAGTTGGATAGTTAAAGTGTATGTTTATGCATTATGAAAGTTGGAGGTCAAAGTTAAAATTTGAAGTCAAGTTTAGGGTCCAATATATGTACTATGCCATGCAATTATTTCTACTCAAAAATTTTAATGACTTCAAGCTATAGTGTCCTAATCTAACATGCTATATGTTGTATGAGCTCTATCAGTCTTGAGATGCAGTTAAGGCATAAACGTTATTATCCTCAAAGACATGGAGTCCATCTTTCCTAGTTCCTCTGTTCAGTAGTGTCCTTGTCTTCTTTTCCCTTACAATAAAGTTAGATCATCAAATTCAAGAGTGTATGAGTTATCATTTTCAATCTTATGGACTGAAAGCAGATTCATAGTGATCTTGGGAACAAGAAGCACTTTCTTAGATTTCAATCCTGGTTTATTTGTATTTCCAATAAAGGAGTGAAATCTAAGTTTGATGTTTGAACCATTTCCAACACAGATAATCTCATATCCATCATAAATTTTGAGATAAGTTAGATAACCTGAGTTGTTTGTCATGGCATTGTTGGATCCTAAGTCCACATACATGTCATTTTCTACTGATGTGTTATGCATATATACAGACAATAGAGCTTTTTGTAATTCATTTGAAGCCTGACATGAATAATACCATTTGTGGAAACATTTTACAACAACGTGATTATGCCTACCACAAATATGACATGACTCCGAGGTGTATTATCCTTTGTTCTAATTCTCACTTTAACTATTTTGATTACTCTAATTATTGTTTCCTTTTACAGACAGTCTGAAACCTCTTCCCTTGGAGTGGAACTTATTGTTAGCTCGATCTTTGTGGGAATAATTTCCTTTTCCCCCTGCCTCTTTGAGTATAAAATGTCATACTAAAGTTTTGTTGTTGTTGTGGAACTTTTTCTTCTTTCTCTCATGTCATATTTCATGAGAGCATTTACAAACTAATTTAGAGTAAGATATGTGTTAGTTAGCATGATAGTCCTAAATGTCTTGTATTTGGGAGCCAAGCCTCTGCAAAGTTGATAACTTCGCAATCCTTGTGTATGGCTACAAGTCCATAACATATACCTTTGAACTCATTGATATATTCATCAATTTTCTTGCTTCCCACCTTAACATTTTGCAATTTTTGTTTAAGTTGGAACTCTTTCCTTTTTGTCTTGAAGGTGTGTTCCTGCAAACACTCACCTCTCCCATCCTACTATCAAGTACATGCTCTCCTCAAACAGATTGCCTGAGATCAAACTTCTGAGTAGTGCTGACAAAATGAGCCCATATTTTGGTGACCAGTCCAATTCGCCCATATTTTAATGGGTCGGGTGAGTCATTTTTCACATGGTTAAAATATCGGTTGATATTCATATTTGACTTATAAAAATATAGGTAATATATGAATTAGCCAAATGTGTTAAGCTTCTAACTTTTTTTCACTCAAAATTCATGATATCACTAAAAATAGTGTAACTTCTCTTTCTTTTTATCTTATTCTATACTAAACTAACTATAATTCTCTATAATTGAAAATGTGAAGTCTTTGACCCTCCAAAAATATATAATTCAAATTTACATTTCTTTTGTTAATTATAATTACATTTTATTCATTTTTTTAATTTTATATTGGATAATCAATAATAGTGCAAAATAAACAAATCATGTATTAGTATTAGTATTGATATTGTTTAAAGTGCATTAAACATGTTTTAGTCCTATAATGCAAATATTCATTTACTTTGAAATTAAGAATATTTTCATCTTTTTATTACATAAGTTTATTTTATATTGAAAAGTTATAGGAATTTTTTATTTTTATGATATAATAAAACTAAATGAAGCATGTTCAACATTTTTCATTTAAAAATAGACAAAAATATCTTCTTCATATTGAATTCTTAAGTAAAGTTTTATTTATTCATGAAAATATGGGCAAAATATGGCTAAACTAGTATTTTATCAAACCCATTTATTACCCAATTAATTTCTATCCATATCAAGTTTGGGCGGGTTGAATAATTACTCATATTGGGTTTACCTGTTTTAGCCCGTCAATATTTGACTCAACCCGCCCATTTGCCACCACTACTTCTGAGAAAGACATCTTTATCCTCCCAAACATCTTCATTGTTGTTATCTTCAACATCCTTCCCAGTGCCAGTTTCAGCCGCCTTAGATTTAGTAGATGGTGATGTAGTTGTTGCCTCCTTGATGAAATATGTTAGTTTAAAACCTAAATAAGCTTCATAATTATTTATGCCTTCTAGATTTGATTATTATTTCGTTTAAGTTTAATGGAATATGAGGCCATGAGATGAAGAAGTAAAGAGAATACTGATTGAAGTGGCATTGCTTCTATTTTGAAGGGAAAGAAGTAATCTTTAGATCTCAACATTTACATACACTATTAGAAAACGGTCCTACAACAATGGTAGGAATTATTGTTGTAGTCTTCAAAATTGTTGCATCGTCACTATCTAAAAGAGGGTTAAGACCTTTTGCACCAGCTGATATTAGTAGGCATTTGGCATGTGATACCATATCATGATATGATATCGTGAGATGGAATCAGAGTTTGGATATGTGATTTCACGCTGATTCCATTTCATGATTCCATATTATAAGATATGATATTGTATTCTCCAAAAACCATGATATGGAATCATATGGAAATGCCATATCATGATTTGAGTTATCTTAATACAAAAATTGATTCACGGGTCTATATTTTGTTAAAACAACCCCACATTTTTATCTACTAACCATTTATTTCAAATGTAAATTAAATTTATAGTCACATTATTACTTTTTAAAATTAATTATTTTCACCGATAAAAAATTTATTATTCTCACTAACGTATAGTCACTTTAACTCACACTTCACGACTGTTGATTAATAAAATCTTGAAGTGGCTGTGAAAGGTTTCATTTTTACTCAAATATATTGATAAAACAATTACTTAAGTAGAAAACAAATAACTTTGTAATAATTTATTATACGATTTATGATTTTTTTGTTTATTTGATAATATTGAATAAACAATTGGGGCTATTTTAATAGTTTTAGAACTTATGAGATTTTAATGTTTATGTGAAAATATACAACACCAAAATTCTATATCTCATGTCCAAACAAAGCTTTAATTTCATCTCATGATTCCATATCATGATACTATGTCATGATTTCATATCCTGATACCACATCGTATGGACAAACGGGCCCTTAGTATTAGCGTAACTATATAGCAATGGTTCCTATAACAGTTACAACTCATTCCTTACGGTATTCATACTGTTACAGTTACTCATACCTCAGTAACGACACTTTTATATGATAATTGGCACAGTGAGAACCAGTGCATTTGATGTTTCACAACAGCTCCCTTCTGTTTATCTAACAGATATGATATCTCAATTATACTTTTGTAACTGCTGTTTGTTGCATGTTGTAACGAACATGTTTGTTCAATTGCAGCGGTTATTATGGTTTTGCAATGAATTTTTAGTATATATTTCAACAGATTTGAGAGCTCAATTGCACAGCTATATCAATATGGAACTAGATTTTGATATTGATCAAAAAGGCTACTACAAGTGTAATTTTTAACCTATTGTAACCGTCTTCATAAGTTCAACAAATGGTAGCAACTACTTAAGAAAATGCTATTGCAACAGCTCTATTTTGTTAGATAATTGCCATTTTTTTCAACTTGTTTTTTACTGTTTTTAACTTATTTCATTTTAGTGCTTCTTATTTTCAAGCTAGACTTACACTGTGTTTGGTATGAAGGAATTCTATTTTTTTTTTAATTTTCTCATGTTTGGTTGAAACAAAAATTTTGGAAAATGTTTCCAGATTGACTCATTTTCCTCAAAATTAAGGAAATCGACTTCTCTTTAAAAATTAAGGATAACATTCCAAAACTCTTATCGAACTTGAAATTACATTTTTTTTTTAAAAAACATCAAAATTTAAAGAATATTTTTAATTTCAAAATTTTTATTTTTTCATCCCACTCGTCGATCATCCCCCACCAGCCCCCAACCCCCACAAAAAAAAATTAATTTTGTTGTTGAAAATTTCCAACTTCAAATATTTTTTCATCCGCACCCCCCCCCCCCCCCCCCGCGATCATTCCCACCCCAAAAAAATTTATTTTGTTTTGAAAAAATATTTTTAACTTCAAATTTTTATTTCTTTCATCCCCCCGGCAGCCCCCTACCATTCCCCCAGCCCTCCAAACCCCAAAAAAATAATTTTATTTCTAAAAAAGGAAAAATGGTCTTATAGACCCTTGTACTTGTATCAATTTGTATTCTGAACCCTTTTACTTAACCATTTGTCAACTGAACTTTTAAACTCAAAAAAAAAAAATTTAACAAATCCTTATTACTATTGACCAAGCATATGCGGCATTAGAATATCGGAGTTTTCAAAATGTCTAACTACACGCTCCTTTAAGCTAGGGAATAACATTTTTGATTAAAGAATATGAAAATTATAAAAGAAATATTTTTTTAGAAACAATTAATTAAAAGTTTCATCTTACTCACTCACTATCCTCTCCTTTTCAATCATTTTCATCCCATACCCAACCCTCTTTTCTTCTTCTCCACAGTCTATTAGCATCAATATAATTTACCACATCTTGAGTTCACTGATTAACCGTGGAGGGAGAAGATGACATTGGTGGTGCATGTCGGAGACCGTTGATGAGTGATACAGAAAAAGGCAACACTGGTCAATGTAGAGGAGAACGAACTGGGTGAGGGTGCGATGTCATGGCGGCGAAGAGATTTCTCGGCCAGATGTAGTAGTGTCGCAGCTCAAGTTGTTGTTTTTGTGGAGGTTGGAGGAGTAAAGGAAAATGGTGATGAAGTGGGCGGAGATGAAAATAGGTGAGGAAGACAGTATATGTGATTTCGCCGTTAAAATTGGCGACGACGGCGACAATGACTTCTCCGGCTAATTTTGGCCGTGATTAGTGAAAATGTGAGAATCAAATTGCAGTAACAATTTTTACGTCTCTGTTAACATTTATTAAAAATTTTATATGAAGAGTAAATATTACCTTCATATAAAATTTGACATATGAAGAGTATGCAAACTATGTGTTACCTTTTATTAAAATTTTATATGGGAATCAAATTTTGGTTACCTTCCATGTAAAATAAATTTTGATAAATTATAAAATTTTACGGACATATATTAACATATAAAGAATATATTTTACCTTTTATTAACTAATTTGGGTTAAAATAATTATGATATGACACTAATATACATTATGTGGATATGACATGTCATTTGTGTAAAGGAGAGTGAGATACACACCTGGTTGGAAGGGCTTAAAAGTCTCATTTTAATTGAATCTAAGGGTTCAATTAACAAATGGTTAAATAAAAGGGTTAATAATACAAAATGATACAAGTACAAGGGTACATCAAACCATTTTGCCTTTAAAAAATATTTTCAATATCAAAAATTATTTTCTACACTAGTAAAAAATAAAGATATTTCTCAAAAACATTTTAATTCATAATCAAATTCTAGAAATAATTTCGGAAAATATTTTCTATTCACCAACCAAATATGAGAAAATAAGTCCAAAATCTACTTGTTTTCTAGGAAAACATTTTCCCTCGAAAAAAATTTCCTTCATACCAAACACATAGTTAGTCAACTTTAGTTGCTCAACTTTCTAAAGTTAGTGGCCCGTTTTATGATTGTTAGTGGCATATGTTCTTGTTTAGTTTTAACATCCACTTTGTAAGTGGCTACTAGATAGGAAATAGTTTGGTTTTTCCTTGTATAAGTTCAAATCTTTTGCAAATTAATACACAACTGGAATTTCATAAGTTAATTCTATTTTATTCTTTAAATCAGTTTCTTGAGTATTTTTGTTCTAACAGTGGCATCATCGCCTCTAGTTGTTCTTACGGGATAAAAATGTTTTAACCTCAACACAAATGACATCAACAACATACCTTCAAATCATTTTTTCAATTTACACGTGAAAATTGCCAAATCTGGTCTGTGAAGATGTATGCTTTTATGAAAGTCTACAAACTTTAGTAAACTGTGACAGAAGATAAACCACTTGTTGCTCTACCAACAAATCCTACCTTGGGTCAAATGAAATCCAACGGTGAAGAGAAGGAAAAGAAATCTAAAGTCAAGTCACTTTTGCAGAATGTTTTAGCAGATTCTCTGTTTTACAAAATCATGGTTTGCAAAACAACAAAAGAGGCTTGGGATAGGTTGAAAGAAGAATATCAAGGCAGCAATAAAACAAGTCAAATGCAAGTATTGATCCTGAAAAGAGAGTTTGAATCCTTGAATACGCAGGAGGATGAAACAATCAGAAAGTATGCTATTCATATCTCCTTAATCATTAATAACATTAGACTTATTGTTGAAGAATTTACAAATAAATGAATTGTGGAGAAAGTTCTTGTGACTCTTCCTCGGAGATTTGAATCTAAGATTTCCTCTCTTGATGAATCCAGAGACCTAGTAAAACTTTTATTAGGTGAACTAATGAGTGCTCTTCAAGAATAAGAGCAAAGGAGGACTACGAGACGGGACAAATTCACTGAAGGAGCTTTCACTGTACAAAAACAAATATTTGGGAAAGGAAAGTAACAGTTCAACCAAAAGAATAAGGGCAAGCATGACGGATGAAAAAACAGTGGAAATGTGAAGCAGAAGTTCCCTCTGTGAAAACATTGTAAATGAACTATACATCTGGAGAAGTACTGTTGGTGGAGAGTCGATTCTATATGGGAAAAGTGTAAGCAGACGAGGAACATATCAAGGGTCTGCAAATCAAGAGAAAAGATTTTTGTTGCTTTGCAAGCACAAGTAATAGAAGTTACATATGCACATTAAGAGAAATTCTTTGCAGTTTCACACTTTTCAATCAATGAATCCTATCATTCATGGCTTCTTAATAGTGGTTGCATACATCACTTATGAAATGATGCTGAAATGTTGAAATTCCTTGATCATACCTTCAAATCTCAAGCACAAAGTGGGAAACGATGAGGCAGTAGAAATCAAAGCCAGAGGTACATTGTCAATCTCAACAATATAAGGTATCAAAACTATTTTTCATATTCTGTATACACCTAATATGAATCAAATATTGTTGAGTGTTGGATAAATGCTTGAAAATAATTATTCTCTGCATTTTAACAATTGGAATGTGTTGTTTATGACCCTTCTAGTGTAGAACTATTTTATGTCAAGATGAGCAACATTATGTTTTTAGTTGATCGGGATAAAATGAATGAGTAGTCTTACACTATAACTTCACAAATAGGTACAAACCTATGCCGCAAAAGGTTTGATCATTTCAATCTGAGAAGCATCACAAATATGAAAAAGAAGAAGTTAGTGGAAAATATGTCTGAATTTCTTTCTAATGCCCACGTTTGTGACACTTGACAACACGGGAAGCAATACAATTGCCATTTCAAGAAAATAAACAACAGAGAGTTAACCAAAAACATCAGCTCATTTATACGGATGTTTGCGACCCTATGAAAACGAATTCATTGAGTGGTAACAAATAATTTCTCCTCTTTGTTGATGACTACACTAGAATGTGTTTGTTTTATTTCATTAGACGGGAGAGTGAAGTCTTTGATGGTTTTAAATAATTTAAATTTTTAGTAGAAAATCAATGTTATCTTAGTATATGTTAAGGCTTTAAGGTCTAATAGTGGAGGGGAATATATTTCTTCTCAGTTTGTGGAGTTTTCTAATAGTACATGTATTGAACGACAATGGACATTACCTTACACTACACACCAAAGTGGTGTGTCTAAAAAGAAGAATGAGACAGTAATGGAGATGGCCAGATGTATTTTGCTCAAAAGAAAGATCCCAAATTAGCTTTGGGAGGAGGCAGTCAATACCTCTGTATGTTTGCCGAATAGAATGCCTAAAAAGGCCTTACAGGACATGACTCCATATGAAGCCTTGTGTGGGAACAAACCATTAGTACACCATCTCAAAATTTTTTGGTGTGTATGTTATTATCGAGTTCCATAAAAAAACAGGAATAAGTTGGGAAAAAAGTCTCATAAAGAAATATTTATGGGTTACATAGTTCATCCAAAGGTTACAGGATTTTTTGCTTGAAAGCGGAAAAACTTATTATCAACCGAGAAGTGAAGCTTGATGAAGCAGTTGGTTGGGATTGGAAAATCAGAAAAACCTCTTATTCTAATTTATTTTCAAAAGAGCAACCACAATTTTTAGAAGATGAACTGGTGGATGATGTACTAGTGAGGGGAACTCGAACCTTAAAAATGTCTATCAGCGGTGTAACTTGGTTAACTCTGAACTAACAAGCTATGCTGAAACACAATACTCTCAGGCATACAAGATGAAGTAGAAATGATTGAGAAGATAAACCACAAGGTGATTGGTGTAAAATGGATTTTTAAGACAAAACTAAATCATGATGGAACAATTTGCAAACGTAAGGCTAGATTACTAGTGAAGGGATACACACAACAATATGTTGTGGTTTACCAGGGAACATTTGCTCCTGTAGAAAGTTGTATCAAGTTATGACACAATCAAACTTATTCTTACATTTACATCTCATAGTTCCTGGAAGATTCATCAACTTGTCAAATCAGCTTTTTTGAATGGTTTAATTGCTGAAGAGATCTATGTAGAGAAACCTGATGGCTTCTCAATTCTTGCAAAAGAGGATTTATCTTAACGAAGGCCTTGTATGGCCTAAAACAAGATCCAAGTCCATGGTATGAGAGGATGGACAATCATCTCATCAAACTTGGCTTTAGTAAATGTCATAGTTAAGATACTTTGTGAGTGAAAGTCACTGCATGTAAGTCCTTAATTGTTATGTGGATGACATGCTTGTGACAGGAAGAAAAATTGAACTAATCCAAAGGTTCAAGGATGAAATGGAGAAAATCTTTTAAATGACTGATCGTGGAGTCTTGAAGTACTTCCTTTGCATGGAAGTGATGCAGTTCAGTGATGAAATTTTCATATGCCAGTAGAAATACATT
Organism: Solanum corneliomulleri; assembly: GCA_027704805.1. NCBI lineage: Eukaryota > Viridiplantae > Streptophyta > Magnoliopsida > Solanales > Solanaceae > Solanum > Solanum corneliomulleri. The sequence continues at coordinate 20,744,614 of JAKWIY010003060.1, read as the reverse complement.
TTTGGATATGCTAAACATTTTCAAAATACAAGGCTACAAACCTATGAGTACTCCAATATCTACTGGTGTGAATCTTGACAAGGATGAGGATTTTGAGTGGATGATATTATGTATAGAAGTTTAATTGTCAGTCTTCTATATCTAGACGCAAGCAGACCTGACATGCTACTTGTTGTAAGTATGCTCTCCAGTTTAACTCATTTGCCTAAAAATACACATTTCACAACGGCTAAAAGAGTATTAAGGTATATTAAAGGAACAAACAAGTTTGGAACTTTTTTCCCAGCATATGCTAAAGTAACTATGAACTTAATCGAGTACTTTAATAGTGATTGGGGTGGCAGAGTTGATGATTCCAGAAGCACCTGTGAATATCTTTTCTATTTGGGGACAATTTGTTTTAGTTGAAGCTCTAGGAAACAAGAAACTACAACTCGATCAACAACAGAAGATGAGTACATTGTCGTTGCATCTACTGTGAATCAGGCACGTTATCTGGCTAAGGAAAAAGTTTAAGGACTTGGTCTATGAAATAACAGAAGCTACCAAGATTACATATGACAATATTTCATCGATTTCACCCTCAAAGAATCTAGTGTTTCATGGTCGAACTAAGCATATGAAGATCAAGTTTCACTTTATTAGAGAAGTCCAACAGTCTAACGAAGTGTTGCTTGTTCATTGTTCATCTGAGAACTAGATAGCTAAAATTCTCAAGTCATCCTCAAATGAAAAGGTTTGAAGATCTGAGGCAATGAATTGGTGTTGCCACAAAAATGCCAAGGAGGAGGGTTAGACAATTGACATTTTTTCCAGCTTATTATGTCTACTTTTTTTTTTTTTTACGTATTTCAGTTTAGTGTTTCCTATTTTCTATCTAGATTTTGTAAACTTTAGTTGCTCAACTTTCTAAAGTTAGTAGCCACTTTAATGACTGTTAGTGACCCCTATTATGGTTGTTAGTGGACACGTTCTTATTTTGTTTTAAAATCCACTTTGTATGTGGCTACCAAAAATAGTTAGGTTTTTCCTTGTATAAATTTTATCTTCTAAAAATTAATACACAACTGAAATTTCATAAGTTCATCCTATTTTTATTCTTCAAATTAATTTCTTGAGTGTTTCTATTCTAACATATTTAACCTATTGGAACAATTCATGTTTTCCAACAGCTTGCATTGTAATTATAAATATTTTACATATGAAATTGTAAATATCAAGAAAGATGATTGATTCTAATTCAAATTATTTCAATCAAACCAACATCCGCACAAGTTCAAAATATATAATTCATAATGTCACTCGCCTTTAGGTGTAAAATAAACAAACGTAAAATCATAATGCCATCCTCCATAGGTGCAAACAATTAGTCAAAATGTGATCCATGGGCAAAACATACAGTATTTGAAACATGTTTCAACTGACAACAAAATAAAACTTCAAAATATCAACAAAATAGTTGGTCATGCATGAATTTCAACAACTTTAAAGCAGATCTCAAGTATCATCCTCATCAATACTTTCATCACCAGCCTAACTTTTTTTATCGACCTACAAAATCAATAAATAAAAGTTATGAATCAATTTTCATCATTTAGCTGGTAGAACTTAAATTTTAGTCAAATTAAAGATAGGCAGTGGCATGAGGTTAGAGGAAAAAGGCATTAAGTTTCCTTGACAGATAAAAGTAACACTAACTACCAAGTCTAAGTTAGCATATGCATTATAAAGTCTTATACAAGGCAGTGATGAGAAGTGGCAAAACTCTTCAACCAGAGTAATTTTGGAAACTAATCAACATAAAGTCATTAACAACCTTATAGACTCAAGTTAGTCCCTTAGTGAATGATCAATATTATACTAGAATCATGCCATTAAATCACACAGTTCAGTCCATTTTTAAGGTTAAAGGCGACATGTCAACCCATAGTATTATACGTGATATAAATAACTTTTAAGAATCTTTAAGTTTCTAATGCTATTAATATGCCTAACAGTGTCCGAACTGTTGTATACTATGTGTTCTGATGATCCTCACATATACTGGGATATGGTCGTTGACAAAATGCTCTCGTCCAGATTTGAAATGGTGTACAACTGTAAAGTTATCTTGTCAAGTTGGTTAGTAAAAAGTGCAACTCACTTCACTAATAGGATGGGCGGACGAGGTTGTTTGTTTTAGTGGTCTAAAATCCTGTTGGTGATTGATATGCACAACAATAAACAAACAACATAATTCATTGAAAAAGAGAGAGCTAGCAAGTCATTTCAAAAACTCATAAAGAACACACTGTAAGGGACCTGATTCCGGATAGACTCATAGATTGAAAAATCAAAAGGCAATTGTCTAAAAGCTATAACATCTGACCTGGTTGGTGCACAATTTTTCAGAGTAGCGGGCTCTAAACCAATGGTGTCATCTCAAGGGGTTTGTGTCCATTTGGTATAGTCTCTCTTCTTACACGACACAAACTAAGATTTGAATTTCTGAAAATTCATAAGCTTATAAAGAAGAATCCATATTCAAGGAAGACCAATGCTCATACTAAACAAAGGTACCTAAGAGAGAACTGAAGAGTCTTTGTTATATTTTGAGCTTTATGTGTTATGTATTTACATTGTAAATCTACTCCTAATTTATAAAGGATGGTAGGTCGGTTGCTTGTCTAAGTCTTTAGTTTGAGTCGTATTAACTATAGTGAGTTAGTCAAATCATCTAAGGTTCAGTCAAGATTTTTACATCATTGTTTTGATGTTCTCTTGGGTAGAGTTTCCTAGAGTGTCAACTAGAGTTTGTTGATGTTTCGATGCAGTAAATTTGTTGCTTATTTAGATCATATCTTCGAGATCTGAGTTGGTGGCTAGAGTTAGCTGTGTTGGGTTCTTAAAGTCTAGATCAACTAGAGTTAGTTTTTTTAGTGGGAAATAAGATTATTGCTTTGTTTCCTTTGTAGTAAAGTTGCTACAGCAAGGGGGAATGGATCAAAGAGTTGAAATTTTTAGGTTGCAAGAGTTTGGAGTCTGAAACTTTGATCCATTTGAATGAAATGGATTTTGGATTAAAACCCCATGAGTACAGGTCATGGTTTTCACCGCTCTTGATCAAGGGGTTTCCACGTAAAAACGTTGTACCTGATTCACTTTGAGTTTCTTTTTTTCCGCACTATTATTTGCTCGGGGAACCTGGTTCTGTGAATTACTCGTGGACACATACATTACATATTTGGCATCAAATCTTGGGCTCTCTATCTGGTTAAAACCAAGAGAAGGATCCATGTGAAAAATGGAGACTCCACTAAACATGCAAAGAAGAAGTCCCATACAAGGTCACCTCTTTTTGATGGTCAGTTATATTGATGGTTGAATATTTGAATGAGGGACTATCTCATGGTTGAGGACATTGATGCATGGAATGTTATTTGTGAAAGTCTTTATGTGCCAACTATAGAAGTAAAAGATGGAGATGTCACAAATTCGTTCCCAAAACTTGATAGCAATATAATGACTCCAACAGAAGAAAACATGAGAAAAATCACAAAGCCAAGAAGTTATTGTTGTGTGGCACTGGAGTAAATGAATATGACCTGATTTTGTCTTGTGAATCATCCGAGGTAATTTGGTATCAATCGAGAGCAGTGTACGAGGGTACTGAGGAAACAAGGAAATCTAAGCTATCTCTTCACTACCCAGTTTGAAAGTTTCACCATAAAATAAGGTGAATCTATCCATGAAGTGCGTAATAGATTCTCCACCATTACAAATGATCTTATGTTCTTGGAAGAACATGTCCCTGCATACAAGCAAGTCTCTGCGATACTAGAAATTCTTCCCAGGTCTTGGACAAAAGAACTTATAATTTGTTATGAGACAAAGGATGCCAAATTAGTGATGTTGGATGCATTATTTGAACATATTCAAGTTAATGAGATGCACATAGAGAAGGATGGTTTCATGAAGAAAGGAAATATTGACAAGGATACAAACACAAATGGAAATATTAACAAGGATACAAACACAAATGACTTGTGTTACAAGTGTGGTAAACTAGGGTACTTCATCAGAGATTGTGCTATGCACAAGGGTTAGCACAAGAAATATGTCAAGTCCATAGGATACAATAACAAAAGAAGGGTCCAGGTTTGTGACAAGTCAAGTAGGAGCGTAATTGATGATTATGGGATGAAGAAAGCTTTGACAGTCTTGGGAAATACATCAAGTCACTATGACGATTTTGAGCATTCTGATGATGCTTTCATGGAAAAGTCAGATGATGATGATGTTAATGAAGAGGTAACCTTATCATGCTTTAAGAAAAACTTGAACACCTTTTCCATAAGTAAATTGAGAAAGTTGGTTGTTGTACTAATTAATCTGATCAGTGAGCTAATGACTGAGAATGATCTCGTGAAAAATATCTTAGACATCTCTCAAGATGAAACCCAAATATTTGATATTCAAAAACAAATTGTTGTTCTAGAAGCTGAAAATCTAGAACTGGAGGAAAAGATGAAAAGGGTGTCTAGTGTAGTTTCTAAGGAAAAAAAGAGGTCAGTAGCTTGCAGTTGGAGCTTAAAAATAAGTTGTACACTACTGAAATGAAGATGAAATTGGCTCTAGGAAGAAATCATATGTTGGAAAGGGACTAAACAAAGTCCTAAAGTGGACTACTTCTTCTAAGATTCTTACAAATTCAATAAGTCAGGATACGTAACACTAGTAGAAGAGGGTTGGGTTGTGAAAATATAGAGCCACCATACTATATTCACAACAAATATGTTTTTGTTGCTGATAATTTGCTATGTCTGCATTATGGTCGAAATGGAAATCTTAAGAAAGAGTGTACTATCTTGAAAAAACATAAAGGAAGTTGTTCAAACTATTCCAAACAGAAGAAGGCATAGAAGAAGGGACTTGGTCTTGCTCCTGGTTCTGAGTTGAAGAAAACCAGTCAGCCTTATTGAACAAAAGATATTCTTATCACTATGTTATCTTCTTACTAGGAGCTCTACCTTATATGGGTTTCGAAGGCTAACAAGTGATTTGCTATGTAAGTGAGAGGAGGTAGAATAACTTAGTCTTTTTGGTTTATGAATAGTGGATGTTCTAAGTACATGGCCGAGAAATCAAAAAACTGCATACACCAAGAATGTACCATTTCATTCCATTGCCAAAAGAGACACCTCACCTTGATTTGCCTTGAGAGAGACAGTTTTTAGTTTTCTCAGTCATATACTTTGGACATCCACTATTTATAAACCAACACTAACTGGTGCTACATCCTATGACTTGCATAGCAAATACTTTTTAGCGTTGGAAACCCATTTGAGACGGCGTTCCTAGTAAGCAAATAATAGAGTGATAAGAAAATCTTTTGTCTAGTAAGATAGACTGGTTTTCTACAACTCAGGACCATGAGAAAGACCAAGTCCCTTTTTCTATCTATTCCTCTATTTGGAATAGTTTGAACAAACTCCTTCATGTTTTTTCCAAATAGGACACTCTTTCTTAAAAGGTCTCTTTTGACCACAATGCACACATAGAAAATTAATAGCAACAAAAATATATTTGTTGTGTTGATTGTATGGGGAGTCTATTATTCTCATAATACAACCCTCTTTTACTATGTTACCCTAGCTAATTAAATTTGTAAGAATCTTAGAAGAAGTGGTCCATTTGAGGGATTGTCAGTTCCTCATTTACACGGACCATGTCCCTCTCGAACATAAGATTCATTTCTAGAGCCTATTCCATCTTTATTTCAGCAGTTCACCACTTATATTCAAGCTGCAGCTGCAAGTTGTTGGCCTCCTTTTTTCCTTTAGAAACTGTAGCAGTCACCCTTTTTATCTTTTCCTTCAATTCAAGAATTTTAGCTTCTAGAACCATTTGTTTTTCAATATCAGATCAACCAACTCTAGTTGACACTCCTAGGCAACTCTACTCAAGAGAACATCAAAATAATGATGTAAAAAATCTTGACCAAATCGTAGATAATTCGACTAACTAAGTCTAGTTAATACGACTCAAAATAAAGATTTAGACAAGAAACCGATCTACCATCCTTTTTTACTTAGGAGTAGATTTACATTGTAAGGACATTTGACACAAAGTTCACAATACAACAAAGACTCTTTAACACTCTATCAGTTCCCTTTGTTGAGTATGAGCAGTGTTCCTCCTTGAAGATGACTTCTTCTTTGTAAGCTTATGAATTTTTAGAAATTTAAATCTTTGATTGTCAAATCTTTGTTTGTGAGAAAAGACTATCAAATGGAAACAAACACCTTGAGACCACACCATTTGCTGAGAGCCCGCTACTCTGAAAAGTTGTGCAACAACCATGTCAGATGTGATAACTTTTAGAAAATTATCTTGTGATTTTTCCTTGTACACTCTATGTGGGACCAAGTCCCTTGCCGTGTTTTCTTTGTATGTTCAATGTTAATTGTTTATTGTTGTATAAATCAATCACCAGCAAGAGTTTTTACCACTCAAACAAACAAGCTTATCCACCCTTCCTATTGGTAAAGTACGCTGCACTTTTCACCTACTAACCTAACAAGACAGCCTTACAATTCTACACTATTTTGAATCTGAACGAGAGTACTCTGCTAGGGACCGTGTCCTTGCATTTATAAGGTTCATCAAAACACCTAGAATACAACATTTTCCCTTTTTTTGATGATGACACAAAAATATTCCTCACGCTGAGTTTATATATTCATTTTCCCTATCATCAGTCCCAATAACAAGAATCTGGTGCGTTGTTAGATCCCTAATTTTGTTAAATCATGAAAACTTAACGTCAGCTCCAAAATAACACTTTCCCCCTTTTTGATGTTAACAGACTTATTTACCTTCTTTCCCTTTTCACTAGTTCCCCCTATCAACATGACCGTTCAGGTAACTGGATTGGTCCCCATTTTTTTAAAATCATTTTTGAAGTTAGTTAACTCTTCAAAACTTCACATCAACAACATAAAGGCATTTTCCCACTTTTTAATGATGACACACAAATATTCCTCTCGATGAGTTTATTCATTCATTTCTCCTATCGTCAGTCCCAATAACAAGGACCTGGTCCCCTTTTAGATGCCTAAGTTTTTAAAATCATCAAAACCTAACATCAGCTCCAAAATATCATTTTCCCCCCTATTTGATGATAACATACTTTTTCCCTTTTTCCCTCTTTGTTCAGTTTCCCCTATCAGCATGACTCTTGAGGTAACTGGATTGGTCCCTTTTTTCATCATTTTCAAAGTTTTTAAATCATCAAAACATCATATCAACAACAAAATGACATTTTCTCCCTTTTTTATGTTGATAAACTTGTTCAACTTCTTCCCCCTTTCGGCATGACCATGTCCTATTCAAGTAACTAGCATTGATTCCCCAAAACCAAAAACCATACACACATAAAGATTATAAAGTACAAATAGCAAAACCGCACAATGTGAATTCAATCACCGCTTCAAAGAACTACAACATTTGATCTTGAAAACAATTTTAGAATAATTGACAGAAAACATAAAACAGAGATAGAACAGTAAAAGAAAAAAAATTGGCAACACCATCCTGGCAGAGAACTACGAATAAATAAGAAGAACACTAAGAAATATAATAAGAACAGGCGAATCATACCTTGATTGTTGCTACTGGTAGATGACTGATTGATTACTTAGACATCTTTTTTTGTGATTGACCACAAGTTGCTGCCAACATGTCAACATCCAAGTAAAGCCCAGGGTACATGCAATTAAGGCATAAAAGTATGCCAACTATAACATCATTGCATGTGCTTCTTTTTTGAAGTTCTAACTTTTCCACCATCCTATCTTCCATTTCACAGAAGGAGAACAGGCACTAGAAAAAGAAGTCGATGTGAACGATTTTGTAATAAATGGAGGTTGGAATGAACAAAATTTGAAAGAAGTGGTATCAGATGAGATGGTACAACACATAATTATGAACATTAGACCTCCCCATATTGAAGTTATTCTAGATAAGGCCTGGTGGGTACAAAGTTCATAGGGAGATTTTACTAGAAAATCAGCATTTCACATCTTAATATGAAAGAAGGTAGAAAAAGATTGGAGTAGTTACATAGTTTGGGATGAACGAATAGCCACAGACGATAATTTGAAGAGAAAGAGGGTGCAAGTGGTATCTAAATGCTACTGCTGTTAAAAAGGGGGAATCGAGACAATGTCTCACTTATAATGAACAACTCCTATAACCCAAAAGTTATGGAAGCAGTTTATGTCATGTGTAGGTATCAACATAAATGGGTTGAATCTAAAGAAACTCATTTATAGGTGGTGGGAGCACAAAATGTCAACTAAGATGGACAAATACTAAAGATCCTTCAAGCTATCATCATGTGGGAGTTTTGGAAGAGAAGAAATACTAAAAGGCATGGGAAGGATATATCTTTCCATTATATGTATCATCAATGCCAATTGACAATACATCAATGGATAAGAGATAATTTGCCATGGATTAAAGGATTATCATATCACTGGTCAGAAAATTGGTGGACACATTGAAGAGTTACAAACCTACTTTATACTTTAGGATTGTTAAATGGTTGTTGCCACAAGAGTTGTTGATTACTTGCAATACTGATCGGGCAAGAAAAGGCAATCAAGGTCAAAGTGCGTATGGATTTTGCTAAGGGACAGTAGTGGAGATCTTATATACGCAGAACCTTAGAGTTTGGGGATTGATACTAACATGGAAGCGAGGAAAAAGCAATTCTGGAAACCCTTAAGTATTGCCTTAGGAAAAATTGAATATGTTTCAACTTGAAACTGATTCCCTAGTGCTTAAAAACATGATCAACATAAATTGGAGAATACCATGGGAGTTGGTAAAAATAATGGAAGACATTCATAACATGCTTTGAAAAATTACAGTGAAGGAAGCTTTTGAACATTGATAAATATCAGGTACCTCACTTTGCACCAAAAGAAGGAAAATTAACTTGTACAATAATGGACATCATGATTAACCAACAAAAAAAATACATGGACCAACAAAAGACGAGAGTAAAAGGTCCAAATCTGAAGTGGTAGCGTCCATCCAGCAAAGAGAACTGGTGATTAAAGCTCGAAAGCATATTCTCTGATTCAGCTACAACTGCAGGGCAAAGGAATTTGAGGAGAAATATCAAAGCAAAAAAATGAGGAACAAGTTCAACACATACGGAATTTAGAGAGCTGGGAAGCAAGGATTTTATTCTCCACTTGAACCAACCGGAAAATCAAGGCAACAACTAGAGAAAAGGAAGAACAAAAGAGGAAAAAGAGGAAATGATTCTTTTAGGAAATGGATAGCTCATTTTTATTCACCTGGTCTTGTCACTTGGGCTGACCAAGTATCTTATATTGTAATAAGGAACATGGTCCATTTTGATTATCAATAATATGGAATTTGAGTCCAAATTTGATTAAGGAAAAGTTACCAGGGATTCAACATATTCCTTCTAGTTCAGAGTTGTTTTAGTAACTCCTATTCCATACAATCTCAGGAATCCTGAATGTTCATGTCTCATGCGAATGACAAAATCATCACAAGTAACTCCTCTTCCTTCTTCACTTTGTTGACTTAGCACTTTTTCCATTTCAGCCTAAAAATCATATTCAAATAAAGCAAATTGATGTTAATAAAACTAAAGTACATATACGATAACAAATAAATAATGTCAAAAATAAAGATGATTAATACAATTTTGGTAATCGTATCCTCATTAATGTATTTGTATACTCGATCAGGTTTTCTTGATCTTGTAGCCACAAAAATTTTCTTTTGTGATACATAACCAAAGGTCCTCTTCTATTTTTTGTAATTACATAAAAGTTAGTATGAACAAATTCATAATTAAAGATCCAACTTGTCACATATCACAACGAGACTTGTTTTATCAGTCCTATGTGAATTCATCAATTTTTTTTCTAATCCTTGTATTTATTTCACTTGTTTTCTAAAAATAACATTGTTATTAAATGTACTTAAACAAAAACAAAAGAACATAAGTGTTAGTCGAGGTCGCTAAGAATATAAATAACCCGAGTAATTGTAACGACCTATTTAGTCGTTTTGAGCAGCAGAGTAATTTCTGGTAATAACTGTCTGAGTCAACGGATCCCACGACGGACCGTCATGGGCACGACGGACCATCGAGGGGGTCTCGTTCGAAAACACTTAGAATTTAGAAATTTGGGTACTGAGATCGACTCTCTGAACTTCGCGATGAAATGGCAGGACGGACCGTCGCAGACATGACGGGCCGTCACAGACTCTTTAATGAATTGAGTCTCTGAACTTTGTGACGGAAGGAGCAGGACGGACCGTCGCAGGCACGACGAGCCGTCACAGGCTGCGTAACCCTGACTGGGTCGGATTTCTGTTAAATGTTTTAAGGGGCGTTTTGGACTATTCATGCTTATAATTATAAAGTTAGTGGGTTAATGTTAATAATTCAATTACTTGGGGGTTAAAGGGGACAACCTTGAAGTAAATAGTGGGTTACTTTTACCATCTTTATACTTAATTATATGCTAATTAGGGTAAAAGAAAAAGGATTTGAATAAGAAAAATAGAAAGAACAAAGAGAGGGAGAAACGATTGATCAAGAGAGAGGAAAAATGCAGCTTTGGGAAAGTAGATTGCTTGATCACAATTCTTCGGTGGAGGTAGGTTATGGTTTATACTATCTCATAGTAAACTCTTAATAGTGAATGATATGTGTTGGGTAGTATTATAAAGTCTTCTATATGCTTAATTGTGTGCTTGCATGATATGATATTGTAATTGTAATGGATTGAGAAGATGAGGCTATGAATCTTGAATCTTAATTTTACTTTGTTAATGATGATGCCTTGGTATAAAAAAAGCTTGATGAACTAAGATAATGAGATTAGAGGAACGGGTGTCACGTTCCGACACCAGGATAGTATTGATGGATCGGAGTGTCACGTTCAAACACCAGGATAGTATATGGATCGGAGTGTCACGTTCCGACACCAGGATAGTATATGGATCGGAGTGTCACGTTCCGACACCAGGATAGTATATGGATCGGAGTGTCACGTTCCGACACCAGGATAGTATATGGATCGGAGTGTCACGTTCCGACACCAGGATAGTATATGGATCGGAGTGTCACGTTCCGACACCAGGATAGTAAAGAGAATGAATCTTGAAATATGCTAATATACTAAATCTAAAGAACTAATTCCCAAATGAGTATGGTGTGGAGGCTTGAGTCCTCATAGATGTGATCGGTGTTGTTGCAAATGATTCTTATGCGTGTTGCTATCACCTGTTAAGTATTTGGTTGGTTTTATGTTATTATCTGATATATACTGTTTTCTATTTTGAGTTGGCCGATGATACCTACTCAGTACTTGTGTTTTGTACTGACCCCTACTTGTATTTTGTTTTTCTTTGTTAATTGGGGAGTGCAGCAAACGTGCCATCGTCTTCAACTCAACCGCAACTCTAGCCAGTCTTCATCACACCAGATTTCAGGGTGAGCTAATGCTTCTAGCTTGGACTGGATCTTCTTCTTCATGTCTTGATGCCTTGAAGTTCTGGCATAGACTAGCTGTTATTTATTTTTAGTTTCTTAGATACTCCTAGCTTTAGTAATTCGAGGATAGATGTTCTTGTGATGATGACTTCCTGATTTTGGGGATAATATGTTTTTTAGTTTTTAGAAGTTATTAATTGATTTTGTTAATGAGTCTTAAGTCTTCCGCATTATATTCTGTTATTGATGGCTGAAATGTTGGGGTTTAGATTGGTTGGTTCGCTCACATAGTAGGATAAGTGTGGTGCCACTCGCGGCTCGATTTGGGTCGTGACAAACTTGGTATCAGAGCATTAGGTTCGTTGGTGTCATCACACAAAAACGAGTCCAGTAGAGTCTTAAGGAACGGCAGGGGGACGCCTTTACTTTTCTTTGAGAGGCTATAAGACTTTAGGAAAGCTCCATTCTTTCAGTCTTTCTTTCGTGCTATTACTTGGATCCAATTGGTATCTAGGTGATACAAATTGGTATCTTACCATCTTCACTCTATTTCGCAGATGGTTAGAACTAGAGCAACAACTGCGCCAACACCAACACCGGCAAGACAAGACGCGTCTGAGCCAGCCACTGGGGCTGTAGCTCGGAGAGGAGCAGTGGCAAGAGGCCGTGGTAGAGGTCGCGGGAGGACGTTCTCAAGAGGAAGAGGACAAGCACCTAGCCCAACTAGTACTAGGGCGGTGACTCCTCCACCGACTGAGGAAGTGGTAAGAGAGGGTGAGGAAGGGGAAAATGAGCAAGTGCAGAATGAGGAATTACCACCCCAACCTACGCCAGAGATGATTAATCAGGTTCTTGCTTATCTTAGCGGGTTATCTGATCAAGGCCAAACACCTCCAGTGTTTTCTGCACCAGCACCTCAGGTTCCGGAAGTACAACAGGCAGCTGTTGTGGCTCCCCGCATGGATGCCTCATTTGAAATAGGCACGTTTCCTCGTTTGACTACAGGGCCTATAATGAGGAGTGATCAGCATGAACTTTTCAGTAAGTTCTTGAAATTGAAACCTCCAGTTTTCAAGGGTGCTGAATCTGAGGATGCCTAGGACTTTCTGGTTGATTGTCATGAGTTACTGCATAAAATGGGCATAGTGGAACGATTTGGCGTTGAGTTTGTAACCTATCAATTTCAGGGAAATGCCAAAATGTGGTGGCGGTCACATGTTGAGTGTCAACCCGCACAGGCACCACCTATGACTTGGGCATCATTCTCTAGCTTATTTATGGAGAAGTATATCCCCCGGACCTTGAGGGATAGGAGGAGATATGAGTTCTTGAGCCTAGAGCAAGGCAGGATGTCGGTTACTGCGTACGAGGCTAAGTTTCGTGCATTATCCAGGTATGCCACCCAACTTTGTTTCAGTCCACAAGAGCGGATTCGCCGTTTTGTTAAGGGGTTGAGGTGAGAATTGCGGATTTCAGCATTACAGGTAGCGGCTACAGCAAAATCCTTCCAGGAAGTGGTAGACTTCGTGATAGAGGTGGAGGGGGTGAAGCCAGATGACTTCACCATGGCATCAACATCTAAAAGGTTTCGTAAGGGAGGTGAGTTTAATGGTTCTTACTCCAGAGGGCAGGGTTCAGGAAGTTACCCAGCTCGACCTATTCAGTCTTCACTGCAGGCTGTAGTTGGGGGTCCACCGCAGACCGGTCAACATTTCTCGGAGATTGGAGGTTATCCCCAGACTTCGTCATTCTCACAAAGACCGATGCTTGAATCCAGAGAGTGTTATGGATGTGGGGAGACTGGACATATTAAGAGGTATTGTCCAAAACAGAGTTACAGACCTCCAATAGTCAGAGGTAGAGGTGGTCATGGAAGAGGCCGTCATTGTGGAGGACGTGGTGGTCGAGGTAATGGTGGCCACCAAAACGGTCGGGGTGACGGGCAAACTGGAGCCACTACAGCACAACATGGTAGGGGCAACGGGCAGACAGGCGATAGGGCCCATTGTTACGCTTTCCCCGGGCGGTCTGAAGCGGAGACATCTGATGTTGTTGTGATTGCATGGCTTCTGTATTATTTGATCCTGGCTCCACATTTTCATATGTATCTTCCTCATTTGCTACTGGTCTTAATTTACCTTATGAATTGCTTGACATGCCTATTCGTGTGTCTACTCCGGTGGGTGAGTCTGTGATAGTTGAAAAGGTATATAGGTCTTGTCTGGTGACTTTTGTGGGGAGCAATACTCATGTCGACTTGGTTATCTTAGAAATGGTTGACTTCGATGTAATTCTGGGTATGAGTTGGCTTTCTCCAAATTTTGCAATATTAGATTGTAATGCTAAAACTGTGACGTTGGCCAAGCCTGGGACAAATCCGTTAGTGTGGGAGAGTGACTACACTTCCACTCCAGTTCGTATCATCTCCCTTATTCGTGCTAAGAGAATGGTTAGTAAAGGGTGTTTATCTTTCTTGGCACACCTCAGAGATGATACTACCCAAGTTCCTTCAATTGAGTCGGTTTCGGTAGTCCGTGAGTTTCTGGATGTGTTCCCTGCAGATCTTCATGGTATGCCACCAGATAGGGATATTGACTTTTGCATTGATCTGGAACCGGGTACTCGCCCCATTTCTATACCCCCTTATAGAATGGCTCCCGCGGAGTTAAGGGAGTTAAATGCTCAACTTCAAGAATTGTTAGGAAAAGGCTTCATTAGACCAAGTGCATCCCCTTGGGTTGCTCCGGTTTTGTTTGTGAAGAAGAAGGATGGGAGTTTTCAGATGTGCATAGACTACAGACAACTGAATAAGGTAACTGTTAAGAACAAGTATCCTCTTCCTCGCATTGATGATTTGTTCGATCAGTTACAAGGTGCTTGTACCTTCTCAAAAATCGATTTGAGATTCGGTTACCATCAATTGAAAATACGGGCAACGGATGTGCCCAAGACTGCTTTTCGGACTAGGTATGGACATTATGAGTTCTTAGTTATGTCTTTTGGGCTTACGAATTCCCCTGCTGCTTTCATGAGCTTGATGAATGGGATTTTTAAGCCATATCTGGATCTCTTTGTCATTGTATTCATTGATGATATACTGGTATACTCAAAGAGCAAGAAAGAACATGAGGAGCACTTGAGAAGTGTATTGGAAATGTTGAGGGAGAAAAAGCTTTATGCCAAATTCTCGAAGTGTGAGTTTTGGCTAGATTCGGTGTCCTTCATAGGGCACGTAGTTTCTAAGGATGGAGTAATGGTGGATCCATCTAAAATTGAAGCAGTGAAGAGTTGGGAGAGACCTACTAATGTTACAGAAGTAAGGAGTTTTGTTGGTTTAGCTAGCTACTACCGTCGATTTGTCAAGGGATTCTCTTCTGTTGCTTCCAATTGACAAATTTGACTAAGCAGAGTGTATCATTTGTATGGTTGGACGAGTGCAAAGAAAGCTTTCAGAAGCTCAAGACCTTGTTGACTACTGCACCAATCCTTACCTGCCAGTGGAAGGTAAGAATTTTATTGTCTATTGTGATGCATCCTATTCGGGTATGGGTGCAGTGCTAATGCAAGAGAAGAATGTAATTGCTTATGCTTGGTGCACGAACGTAATTATCCAACCCATGATTTGGAGTTGGCTGCGGTAGTATTTGCATTAAAGCAATGGAGACACTATCTATATGGGGTTAAGTGTGAAGTCTATTCGGATCATCGTAGCCTACAGTATGTTTTTACTCAAAAAGATTTGAACTTGAGACAGAGGAGAGGGATGGAACTACTGAAGGACTACGATATCACTATCTTGTATCATCCGGGAAAAGCTAACGTTGTGGCAGATGCGTTAAGTAGAAAAGCAGGGAGCATGGGAAGTCTAGCTCACTTACAGGTTTCCAGACGCCCATTGGCCAGAGAAGTTCAGACTCTGGCTAATGACTTTATGAGGCTAGAAGTAAATGAGAAGGGAGGATTTTTGGCCAGTGTGGAGGCAAGATCTTCTTTTCTTGACAAGATTAAGGGAAAGCAGTTTACTGATGAGAAATTGATCCGGATCCGAGATAAAGTATTGCGAGGAGAGGCTAAAGAAGCAACAATCGATGAGGAAGGTGTTTTGAGAATCAAGGGAAGGGTATGTGTACCCCGCGTCGATGATTTGATTCACACTATTCTTACAGAGGCTCATAGTTCAAGGTATTCTATACATCCTGGTGCAACCAAGATGTATCGTGACCTAAAGCAACACTTTTGGTGGAGTAGAATGAAGCGTGACATTGTTGATTTTATTGCCAAATGTCCAAATTGTCAGCAAGTAAAATATGAACACCAGAGGCCCGGAGGAACACTTCAGAGAATGCCCATTCCTGAATGGAAGTGGGAAAGAATTGCAATGGATTTCGTGGTTGGTCTTCCCAAGACAATGGGTAAGTATGACTCCATTTGGGTAATTGTTGATAGGCTAACTAAGTCTGCTCACTTCATTCAGGTCAAGGTGACTTATAATGCAGAGAAGCTAGCCAAACTTTACATCTCGGAAGTTGTTTGATTGCACGGAGTTCCACCTTCCATTATATCAGATTGAGGTAAGCAATTTACTTCTATGTTTTGGAAAACATTGCATGCTGAATTGGGTACTAGGTTGGACCTTAGTACTGCGTTCCATCCTCAGACCGATGGTCAGTCTGAGCGAATGATTCAGGTGTTGGAGGATATGCTTCGTGCATGTGTGATAGAATTCGGTGGCCATTGGGATAACTTCTTACCCTTAGCAGAGTTCTCCTACAACAATAGCTATCTCACTCAGTATTGATATGGCCCCATTTGAGGCATTGTATGTGAGAAGATGTAGGTCTCCCATTGGGTGGTTTGATGCATTCGAGGTTAGACCTTGGGGTACTGACCTTCTGAGGGAATCATTAGATAAAGTGAAATGCATTCAAGAAAAGCTTTTAGCGGCTCAAAGTAGGCAGAAAGAATATGCAGATCGTAAGGTTAGAGATTTGGAGTTTATGGAGGGTGAGCAAGTCTTGCTGAAGGTTTCGCCCATGAAAGGGGTGATGCGGTTTGGTAAGCGAGGTAAACTTAGTCCGAGGTATATTGGTCCCTTTGAAGTTTTGACGCGCATGGGGGAGGTAGCTTATGAATTGCCTTACCTCCAGGACTGTCAGGAGTGCATCCGGTATTTCATGTGTCTATGTTGAAAAGATACCATGGGGATGGAAACTACATCATTTGTTGGGATTCAGTTCTGCTCGATGAGAATTTGTCTTATGAGGAGGAGCCTGTTGCTATTTTAGATAGGGAAGTCTGCAAGTTGAGGTCAAGGGAGATTGCATCCATCAAGGTTCAATGGAAGAATCGGCCAGTTGAAGAATCCACTTGGGAGAAGGAGGCTGATATGCAAGAAAGATACCCACACCTGTTTACAGATTCAGGTACTCCTTTTCGCCCTTGTTTTTCTTATTGTGATTGTTCGAGGACGAATGATGGGTAAATTGGTATCTATTGTAACGACCTGTTTAGTCGTTTTGAGCAGCAGAGTAATTTCTGGTAATAACTGTCTGAGTCGACGGATCCCACAACGGACCGTCATGGGCATGACAGACCGTCGAGGGGGTCTCGTTCCAAAACACTTAGAATTTAGAAATTAAGGTACTGAGATCGACTCTCTGAACTTCGTGACGAAATGGCAGGACGGACCGTAGCAGACATGACGGGCCGTCATAGACTCTTTAATGAATTGAGTTTCTGAACTTTTTGACGGAAGCAGCAGGACGGACCGTCGCAGTTAGGGTAAAAGAAAAAGGATTTGAATAAGAAAAATAGAAAGAACAAAGAGAGGGAGAAACGATCGATCGAGAGAGAGGAAAAATGCAGCTTTGGGAAAGTAGATTGCTTGATCACAATTCTTCGGTGGAGGTAGGTTATGGTTTATACTATCTCATAGTAAACTCTTAATAGCGAATGATATGTGTTAGGTAGTATTATAAAGTCTTCTATATGCTTAATTGTGTGCTTGCATGATATGATATTGTAATTGTAATGGATTGAGAAGATGAGGCTATGAATCTTGAATCATAATTTTACTTTGTTAATGATGATGCCTTGGTATAAAAGAAGGCTTGATGAACTAAGATAATGAGATTAGAGGATCGGGTGTCACGTTCCGACACCAGGATAGTATTGATGGATCGGAGTGTCACGTTCCGACACCAGGATAGTATATGGATCGGAGTGTCACGTTCCGACACCAGGATAGTATATGGATCGGAGTGTTACGTTCTGACACCAGGATAGTATATGGATCGGAGTGTCACGTTCCGACACCAGGATAGTATATGGATCGGAGTGTCACGTTTCGACACCAGGATAGTATATGGATCGGAGTGTCACGTTCCGACACCAGGATAGTAAAGAGAATGAATCTTGAAATATGCTAATATACTCAATCTAAAGAACTAATTCCCAAATGAGTATGGTGTGGAGGCTTGAGTCCTCATAGATGTGATCGGTGTTGTTGCAAATGATTCTTATGCGTGTTGCTATCACCTGTTAAGTATTTGGTTGGTTTTATGTTATTATCTGATATATACTATTTTCTATTTTGAGTTGGCCGATGATACCTACTCAGTACTTGTATTTTGTACTGACCCCTACTTGTATTTTGTTTTTCTTTGTTAATTGGGGTGTGCAGCAAACGTGCCATCGTCTTCAACTCAACCGCAACTCTAGCCAGTCTTCATCACACCGGATTTCAGGGTGAGCTAATGCTTCTAGCTTGGACTGGATCTTCTTCTTCATGTCTTGATGCCTTGAAGTTCTGGCATAGACTAGCTGTTATTTATTTTTAGTTTCTTAGATACTCCTAGCTTTAGTAATTCGAGGATAGATGTTCTTGTGATGATGACTTCCAGATTTTGGGGATAATAAGTGTTTTAGTTTTTAGAAGTTATTAATTGATTTTGTTAATGAGTCTTAAGTCTTCCGCATTATATTCTGTTATTGATGGTTGAAATGTTGGGTTTTAGATTGGTTGGTTCGCTCACATAGTAGGATAAGTGTGGGTGCCACTCGCGGCTCGATTTGGGTCGTGACAGTAATCAAATTTTTAATTTTTTCGTTGGTAATGATCATACAAAAGAGTATTCCTAGAATTTTAAAATTGTGTTGCATATACATGAAATACAACCAACTTAAAGTATGCATAATTCATATTTTACCTTGAATTTGCACGAGCCCGATACTTGAGAAGATCCTTGAATTACATTCTTAAACTTTATCAGGCTTGTTTGTCAATCGAAGATCCTTGTAAATGATGTATAGTACTTTGTATACATGTACTTCTTGTCATTCCTCCAAGAAGACTAAATTCCATTTCAAATCCACATATTTCAGCTTCATGAATTTTTTATTTCACCTATTAATTGTTCTTTGGGTTAGTAATATAAAACTACAAAATAATATCAAGTAAATTAGGGAATAGAAAAGCAAATCAAGGTAATATTCTCACAGATCTTTTTTTTTTGTATCCAGATTACTCTGCTTGTGTACATGAAGAGGACAAAGCATTGCATTTCTTCCTAAAGTTCCAAGAAAGCTACCTAGCTCTGCTACTACTGCTTTTGTAGGACCAATCGGCAAAAACGTGAAATTAAAGAACAAGGAAGAACAACAATATTTAACGTGGTTAAGACCAAAATGATCCTACGTCCACCAAAGAACAACTACACTAATATTTATTTAACTCTACAAAGAATACAAGAGAAATACTACAAGAGAGAGAACAACAAATGTCTTAGAAGGTAAGAAGGGAAGTGATAGAATGTTTTGAAAATTAATTAAGAGCTACCTATTTAGATGAATGAAATCATCCTACTAATGTCATCCATGACATTACTATATGTAAAAAAATGTCAAGGTTAAGAATATGAAACCATTTTATGGTTTGCCTAAACTTCACCTACCAAGATACTATCTTTACTTTTATTTTGTACTAATTATATTCCTACCAAATATTCATGTTAATTTATCTTTCATTTAGTTTGATTCCACAAGAACCAAACCAACTCTTTCAATCTCCACCTTTGTTTGTGTTCTGAGCATGCGTATAAACAACTTTGGCCAAAACTTCTAAGCTTACAGGTAAATTTGTAAGAAACATGAAGAATCATACCTTTGTGAACATACTAGCTCCACCTAGCAGTTGTTCCCTAGAGTAGCATCACTTGATGTATAATCCCGCCAAGTCCTTGCAGTGTGCAAACTTGGCAACCAGGATTATTTTGGTCAACATGTCTGCATCGTTATCATCTATGATAACCTTCTCAACCTTGATAACTCCCTCTTCTACGACATCTTGAATAAAATGGAATCTGAGATCAATGTGTTTGGTGTGCTCATGAAATCTTTGATTTTTAATCAAATGAATAACAAATTGACTATCAAATCTTAGAATTAATTCAAGCTGAACCGAACTCAATTCTGCCACCAAACCTTTCAATTCCATATAGCTTCTTTCACCATCTTCGTTGCTGCCATATATTCTGTCTCTGTTGTAGTCAAAGTGACAATAGAGTATAAAGTCAATTTCCAACAAACGACACTGCCAACAAGAGTAAAGATAAATCCAATCGTGGACCTCCTTCGATCAAGATCCCTGCATAGTCATAATATACATAACGGGGAATTGAAATACCTTCACTTTTATGAATGGTTAGGCCAACATCAAGATCTCCTTTTAGATATCTCAATATTCACTTGAGATCTTTCTAGTGCCTTTTTTCTGGACTTTCCATGTACCTGCTTAAGACAATTATAGATTGAGCAATATCTGGACTTGTGCACACTATAGAATACATAATGCTACCAACTGCGCTCGCACAAGGACCTTTGACATATGTTCCACCTCATCCATTTACTGAGACATTTATAAGTCTAAGAGCTTGAAATGAGGAGATAATAGTGTACTTAAAGGCTTACTCATATGCATATAAAATCTCTTAAGAACTTTTTCGATGTACCTCTTTTAAGAAAGATGTACAACACCATTTGAAATCTCCATTCCAAAATTTTTCTTTGCAACTCCCAAATCCTTCATGTCAAATTCCTTGATCAACAATTTCTTCAAAATATTTATCTCTATGATGTTGTTAGCAGCAATAAACATATCATCAACATACAACAAAAGATAAATCATAGAATTATCTGACATCTTCTTCTGATACACACAACTATCAAATCTTCAAAAATGCATGCTTAGTCATGAAAGCATCAAATCTCTTATACCACTGTCTAAGGGATTGTCTCTTCTAGATCACCGTGTAAGAAAGCAGTTTTGACATCAAGCTGTTGAACCTCTAAATAAAATTGTGCAACCAATGCTAGTAGCACGCGAATTGAGCTATGTTTCACGACTGGGGAGAAGATCTTATTGTATTCAATTCCCTCCTTCTAATGAAACCCTTTGCAATCAATATCGCCTTAAACCTAGCATTTTCAACTTCTTGAATACCTTCTTTCTTTCTGTAAACCCGTTTGCATTCACCTGTCTTCATCCACTTTGGCCTTTTAACTAAGACCCATGTCTCATTTTTGTGAATAGAGTCCATCTCCTCCATCATGGATAACTTCTATTGTGCATAATCTTTGGAAGAAGTTGTTTCAATATACTAAGAGGGCTCAAGACCCTTAATCTCTTCTTCTGCAACTACGAATGCATATGCAATCAGATTTTCTTGCTCTATGAGACGTTTCGGTTTTCATATCTACCTTTTGTACCTTCCCTTTGCAATTCTGAATGGTTCATTGGTAGCAAGTTCTTCAAGATATGCATCTTTTGACTCATCCATTTGATTCTCTTGATCTCGTTCCTTGGTAAGTTCCATCGGTAGCTCCACCTTTTCGTTGTTCTCATTTCTTTATAACTCCACAGAAACTCTACAAGGATAAAGTATAGAGGATTCATAAAAGGTAACATCTCTACTAAATACAAATTTGAGTAAAGACAAACACTAAAATTTGTACCCTTTTACTCCATCTACATACCCTACAAATTTGACCTTTTTAGACCTTGGTTCAAGCCTTTCTTCATTAACATGATAATAAGCTTGACACCCAATATCAGAAGAAGTATGAACTGCTTCAGCCCAAAATACTTTGCACATCTTGGCTTTTAATAGCATACAACCATCCTTCTCTAGAAGAGTTTTGTTCATTGTCTCGGTAACTCCATTCTGATGTAGTGTGTGCCTGACCGTCATATGTCTTGTGATCCCATGAACCTTGAAGAAATCATTGAACTCTTCACTGCAAAACCCAACCCATTGCTATGCAAAGTTACTCGATTTTTCTCTCCATTTGATTTTCAATCAAAATCTTCCACTCTTTAAATGCTTCAAAAGCATCACCTTTTTTTATTCAGGAAGCGCATGTAAAACTTTCATTAAAAATCATCAATGAATGTTAGAAGATACCTCTTTCCTCCCTTCAATGGAAGCTTAGAGGGACCCCATAAATCTGAATAAATGTAGTCTAGCACACCTCCTAGCTTGTGGTTGCCAGTGTTGAAGCTGACCTTTTTCTACTTCCCTAACGCGCAGTGCTCACAAAAATCAAGTGTGTTGATCTTCTCACCATTCAGAAGGTTGCGGTTGCTCAACATATCCAATCCTCATGCACTCATATGTCCTAGTCTCATGTACCATAATTTTGCCTTGTCATCATTAGATAACTGCATAGTAGATGAATTTAAAGAGCCAATAATGGTGCTTCCCTGAAATGTGTAAGTCCATCCTCCAGCTTGGCTTTCAACATGACTAAAGATCCTTTAGTCACGTTCATAGTTCCTTCTTCACTCATCTACTTATAGCCTTGTTTATCAAAAGTACCCAGGGAGATCAAATTCTTCTTCAGATCGGGAACATGACAAACTTCTGTAATAGTCCTCAAGATTCCATCATGGCAGCGAACACGAACTGAACCAATGCCAACTATTTTACAAGTTGCATCAACTACCCATTAATATAGTACTCTGCTTTTTTCATAGCTACTGAACAAACTTCTCAGAATGTCATATGCAGAGTACAACCGGAGTTTAAAACCTTTTTTTTCATAGACTCCACTATTGCATGGTGTTGTTAGTACACAATCATCTGTACTTGCTTAACAATGGATGCACTCGCCTTCACTTTTGACTTCGACATAGGGAAATCTCGTTCAAACTGCCCCTTCTTTTGACAGCCCCAACACTCCGCATTCGTTTTGTTCATACAAGACTTTAATCTGTACTTCGATTTGCTCCTACCCTGTTGGCTAGTACGACCTCTTTCAAAGAGTCCACTAGCTTCTTCACTTTTGTCTCCTTCAAAATGCATCCACACATCACAAGTTAAGAGATTTCCGTACTTGCTCAAGTTTGATAGATTGTTTGCTATACATCATTGAATTTTCAATATCACGATACTTTGAAATCAATGAAAATAACGAATAACATGCAAGCATCACCTCGTCCTTTTTAATTCCATCAGTTTGTGAGTCCATCACAAGTTTATGGAACGCATCTAGATGGTCTTGCAACAAAGTACCTGAATCCACCTCAAATATATGAAGATGTTGTTGTAACACCATTCTCGTTGTCACTGACTGGTCCCGGTAAAGCCCTATCAGCTCTCTCCACAACTCCTTGGTCGTCTCTTCAACACTTGTAATCACTTCACAAAGTATGTTAGGTGAAAGTGACGGTCAAATTACACTCAATTCATCTCCTTTAATCTTCTCCTTACGATATCTTATCAAGTTATATTTCATCAATAACATAGATTGAACCATCCCTCCGCAGTAACGCCATCATCTGAGTTTTGAAGTTGTTGCACCCACTAAATCTATATATTTCAAACTTCACGGAACTCATTTTTTTACTTTTTCTTCCCTTTTTAGTACAATGTATTTAGAACTACAGAAAATCATAATAATTCTTTTTTGATGTGGAAGTTCAGACCGTGCTGCAACCACAGAGTATTCTTAGACAGAACCTTGGCTCTGATACCAATTGTTAGCGGACAAGGAAGAACAAAAATATTTAATGATGTTCAGATCAAAATGATCCTATGTCCACAAAAGAACAACTGTATCAATATTTATTTCACTCTACAAAGAATACGAGTGAAATACTACAAGAGAGAGAACAACAAATGACTTAGAAGGTAAAAAGGCAAGTGAGAGGATATTTTGAAAATTAACTAAGAGCTACCTATTTATAGGAATGAATTCATCCTATTGATGTCATTCTTCGAGGCGCCAATTCCTATATAGCTAGTGAAACCGCATCAGGAAAAGATTTTTGATGTATCATATGTTCAACAATTCGTTTTGTTCTAATTGTTGATTAATTGACTCAATTGTTGCAGTACTTATTCAATAGAAGTTCGTAGATTTTCTCCAACTTTTTAGCCATCTTCAGCATTTTATGTTAGTTGCTATTTTATAGGAGTTAAGTTGTTATTTTTAAGAGTTTGTTTATCATGCGATCATGTGAAAGTAGTATCTTAGATATAGGCTTTAGTTAGTTTATTTTTTATGTATTTAAACACCGTTTTAGTTCAACTAAAATATGAACATTCTACTAGAAATTATTTTCTTATGTTTCTTGCTTTTATTTTTATTTATAGAGTTGAATTTCAATTAAAAAAACTCCAATAGAATGGTATCAGAGTATTCTTCTTTAGGAACCTGTAATTGAGGAAAACTCATTTTCCTTAATACTTTTTTTTCCCTCTGATATCGACTCAGAAAATCATTTCACTGCAGTAGCTCCACCTGTCTTCAAAGGTGAAAGTTATCATGTCTGGGTAGCAAGAATGGAGGCACATATAGAGGCAAATGATCCGTGGAAAGCTTATGAGGAGGAATGCGGAGTTTGTCCCTTGCCAGCAAACCCAACCATGGTAGATAAGGAATCACAAAGATAAGAAAATAAGAAAATTAATGGCTACAGCGATGTTATTTGTTGCAGTCGCATCTGAATTTTTTGCTAGAATTATGACAATGAAATCAATATTTGAGGTCTGAAACTTTCTAAATAAAGAATATGAAGGAGTGAACGGGTAAAAGGAAGACAGTCAAAGAGTATTCTGATAGATCACTCTATTGTCGATAATGTAATATTACTTGGCTCTGAATTTCAAGATTCTAGATTACTTATAAAAATTCTTTAACTGTCCCTGAAAGGTTTGAAGCATTTATTTTCTTGCTAGAAAATTCTAAAGATCTGTCAACAATCAGTTTGGCAGAACTATTGAATTCTTTGTAGGCACAAGAACAACAAAGACTTATGAGGTCAGAAGGGTTTGTTGAGGGTGCAGTACCTGCAAAAGAAGTTCAATCAAACAAGGGAGACAAAGGAAAGAAGAAGCGGAAAAAGAAGGAAGAATCAGTTTCTCATTTTTCTCGGGTTAATAGGGATCAACACATGATTTTCCTCCTTGTAAGCATTGTGGAAAGAAGGATCATCCATTATTCAAATGTTACAGATGATCAGACCAACCGTGTGAGAAATGTCAGATGGCGGGACATCATCAAAATATTTTCAAGACCAACTTTTTATAGCAACTTGTATTGCAACTAGCAGCTCAAGTGACAAGTGACTTATTGACAGTGATTGCACAAATCACATGGCATTTGACCGTGATCTAATCAAGGAGTTGGATACTTCAATAATTTCCAAAGTAAAAGTTGGCAATGGAGAGTATATTTCTGCTAAAGGCAAAGGTACTATGGAGCTTAAGATCGTTTCAGGTACAAAAAAAATCAAAGACGTGTGTTTTATACCTAATATTAGTCATAATTTATTAACTGTTGGCCAGATGCTTAAGAATGGCTACATACTTCTCTTTGAAATCAATTATTGTCAAATCAAGGATGAAGATGGAAAAAAATTATTCGAAGTAATGATGAAGGAAAGAGCATTACACTAGATCCTTTAGTGCATGAGCAAAAAGCCTATTCTGCAACTAAAATAAATGCAAAAGATTGGCACAAAAGGCTTGTATATTTCAATCATGATAATGTGAGGAACCTACAGAAGAAAGATCTAGTTTGAGGGCTGCCTAACCTTGAAGCTGAAATTCCAAATTGCTAAACTTGTCGATTTGGCAAGAAAACAAGGCTTCCTTTCAACAAAGTAACTTGGAGACCTACTGAAAAACTAAAGTTAATCCACACAGATTTGGAGGGTCCTCAAAGAACTCCTGCACTTAAAGGGATTAAGTATTATATAGTTTTCATTGATGATTGCACAAGAATGTTGGATTTACTTTCTCAAGTTCAAGTCAAGGGTTGTCGCTATCTTCTGGAAATTCAAGCGATGGATTGAAACTCAAAGTGGTTGTAAGAATTAATCTTTAAGGTCTGATAATGGAAAGGACTTCACATCTGATCGGTTCAATATATTTTGTGAAGAATGTGGAATAGAAAACCAACTCATTGCTCCATACACTCCACAACAAAATAAAATTAGTGAGAGGAAGAACCATGCCACAATGGAAATGACTAGATGTTTATTGTATAAAAAGTGCTTATCAAAAGAGTACTGGGATAAAGCTGGGCATACTTCTGTGTTTCTACTCAACATTCTTCCAACAAAAGAATTAGAAGGAAAGACACCTTTCAAAGTTTGGTATGGTTATAAGCCTTTTTTGAAAAATCTCAAAGTGTTTCGATGCTTGTACTTTACTTATGTGCGACACGCTGAAAGAGATGAGTTGGATAAAAAGGTGGAAGCTGGAATGTTTGTGGTTTACAACACCATTCTAAGGCTTACAAGGTTTTCCAACCTAATACAAGGAAAATCCTAATAATTAGAGATGTATATTTCATGGAAGATGAACAACAGAACTCGAAAGAAGTAGATATAACATTCATTCCATATCAAAGTACAATTCTCCAGCTGAAAGAAAATAAATTGGTTGATGATATCCCGGTAAGAGCACAGGATCCCTCTCTCATATCTATAAGAGATGCAATGTGATTGTTCTTGAGCCAACAAATTCTTGGGAAGCAGAGAAAGATAAAACGGAGAGTTGTAATGAAGGAGGAACTCACCATGATTGAGAAGAATCAGAAATGGAAACTTGTGAAAAAACCTGAAGACAGGAAACTCATAGGAATGAAGTAGATTTCCAGAACCAAGTTAAATGCAGATGGCTCTATCAATAAGCACAAAGACAGACTAGTTATAAAGGGGTATGCTCAAATTCTCGGTATTGATTTTGATGATGAATTTGCTCTTGTTCTTAGATTAGAAGTCGTCATATTATTGTTGGCTATAGTTGCACAACATGGTCAGAAAGTGTTTCAGTTGGACGTTAAATCTTTATTCCCTAATGGCTTTCTTGATGTTGAGCAACCAGAAGGATTTGCAATCAAAGGGAATAAAGATGGAGTCTATCAGCTCAAAAAAGCTTCATATGGACTAAAGCAGGCACCAAAAGCTTGGCACAGTAGGATTGATGAGAATTTGGTTCAACTAGGCTTTAGAAAATGTCTTAGTGAAGCTACTCTCTACAATAAAGGTGATAATGTTAATTTTATTGTTATTTCAGTATATGTAGATGATCTACTGGTTACTGAAAGTGTCAAGAAATTTAAAGAATATATGCAACATACATTTGAAATGACGGATTTGGGAGAAATGATGTATTTTTTAGGATGGAAATCAAGCAAGAGAAAAATAAAGTGTTCACCTGTCAAAAGAAATATGCAAAAGACATTTTAACAATGTTCAGAATGGAAAATTTCAAAGAGACAACTACTTTAATGTGTGAAAATTTGGTTGGATGTCTGATGTATCTTATTGCAACTAGACCCGACATTTTATATGTTGCAAGTCTTCTATCTAGATTCAATAATTGTGAAAGCTAAAAGGGTGATAAGATATGTCACTACAACAAAAACAATTTTTAGTAACATTAAATATTGACACTAGTAAAGAGTGTTAATGTCTTTACCAACATTAGTTAAGTGTCATTAGAACCAATATAGCTAAAGGCTTTAGGAACATATATAAAGAGTGACAATTACCGCAACAAATACATATTTAGCGGCAATTAAGAATTAAATTCCGCTAATGGTCATTTTTGTTGTAGCGTGTTAAGGGAACAATGAATTTTGGAATCAAGTTCTACGCTAATAAGAAGTATTTGTTGCCGTTATTCTGATAGTGATTGGGGTGGCTCCTTTGGTGACATGAAAAGTACTTCTGGCTATTGTTGAATCTTGGTTTAGGAGTATTTTCTTGGTGTTCTAAGAAGCAAGAAATTGTTGCACAAACAAGATTGAAGTTGAATTCATATAAAATCAAGCCTTATGGCTTGGAAAAGTGCTACTTGATAAGAATTTTGAAGGAATTGGTTTGGTTCTTGTGGAATCAAACTTAATGGAAGATGAATTAACATGATATTTTGTAGGAAGATAATTAGTACAAAATGAAAGTCTAAGATAGCATCCTGGTAGGTGAAGTTTAGGCAAACCATAAAATGATTTCATATTCTTGACATTTTTTACATATAGTAATGTCATGGATGACATTAATAGGATGAATTAATTTCCATAATAGGTAGCTCATTTTCAAATCATCCTCTCACTTTTCTTCTCACCTTATAAGGCATTTGTGTTCTCTCTCTTGTAGTATTTTACTCGTATTCTTTGTAAAGTGAAATAAATATTGGTGCAGTTGTTCTTTCATGGACGTAGGATCATATTGATTCGAACCACGTTAAATATTGTTGTTCTTCCTTGTTCTTTAATTTCACGTGTCCGCTACCAATTGGTATCAGAGCCAAGGTTCTGTCTAAGAATGCTCTGTGGTTGTAGCACAGTCTGAACTTCCACATCAGAGAAAAATAACTTTGGTTTTCTGTAGTTCCAAATAGATTGTGGTAGAGATGGAAGAACAAGTAAAGATGAGTTCCATGAAGTTTGAAATTGATATATTTAGTGGACGCAACAACTTTAATATCTGGAAAATCCAGATGATGGAGTTACTGCGGAGGGAAGTTTTAATCCATGCTATTGAGGGATAGTACCCCGATAAGAAAGCGGATTCCGACAAGGAAAAGATTTAAGGAGATGCATTGAGTGCAATCCAACTGTCCCTTGCACCTAATGTACATTGTGAAGTGAGTACAAGTACCGAAGAGACGACCAAAGAGTTATGTGAAAAGCTGGAAGGGCTTTACCAAGACCAGTTAGTGACAACAAGGATGTCGTTACAACAACGTATCATACATTTAAGATGGATTCAGGTACTTTGTTGCAAGACCATCTAGATGCGTTCAATAAACTTGTGATAGACTGACAAACTGATGAAATTAAAAATGATAAGGAGATGTTTGCATGTTCTTTTCTATTTTCATTGACTTCAAAATATTGTGATATTGAGAATTCAATGATGTATAGCAAACAACCTATCAAACTTGAGAAAGTGCGACAAGCACTTAACTTTTGTGATGTATGAATGCATTTTCAAGGAGACAAAAGTGACAAAGCTAGTGGACTCTTTGTAAGAGGTCGTACTAGCCAACAGGGAAGGAGCAAATCGAAGTATATATCAAAGTCGCATGTGAAAAAAAAGAATGCAGCGTGTTGGGGCTGTCAAAAGAAGGGGAACTATGAACGCGATTGTGCTATGTTGAAGTCCAAAGAAAAGGCAAGTGCATCCATTGTTGAGAAAGTACATGATAATGATGATGATTATGTACTTACAACATCATGCTATAGTGGTGTCTATGACACTAAATGGGTCTTAGACTATGGTTGTACTCTGCATGTGACATTCCAAAAAAATCTGTTCAACAACTATGAAACAAGCATAAGAACTGTATTAATGGGCAATGATGCAACTTCTAAAATAGTTGTTGTTGGTTCAGTTTGTGTTTGCTGCCATGATGAAATCCTGAGGACTATTACAGAAGTCTATCATGTACCTGATCTAAAGAAGAATCTGATATCCCTGGGTACTTTTGATAAACAACGCTATAAGTACATGAGTGAAGGAGGAACTATGAAAGTGACTAAAGAATCATTTGTCATGTTGAAGGCCAAGATGGAGGATGGCCTTCACACAATTGCGGGAAGCACCATTATTTGCTCAGTAAATGCATCTAAAGTGCAGTTATCTAATGATGACAAGGCAAAATTATGGCACATGAGACTAGGTCATATGAGCGCGCGAGGATTGGAGATGTTGAGCAACCACAACCTTTTGAATGGTGAGAAGATCAAAACACTTGAATTTTGTGAGCACTGCGTCTTAGGGACACACCACAACAGAATGGAGTTGTCGAGAGAATGAACAACACTCTTCTTGAGAAGGCTTGTTGTATGCTCTTACAATCGAAGTTGTCCAAAGTATTTTTGGCTGAAGCAGTTCATACTACTTCTAATATTTGTCAATCGATCTCCAACATCAGTGATTGACTTGAAGACTTCGAATGAGGTCTGGTCAGGTGAACCCTCAAACTATTCATACTTGCAAATATTTGGGTGTATAGATAATTTTCATGTTAATGAAGGAAAGCTTGAACCAAGGGCTATAAAGGCAATATTCGTAGGGTTTGTAGATGTATTAAAAGTTCACAAACTTTGGTGTTTGTGTTTACTCAAATTTGTAGTGTGTAGAGATATTACCTTTGATGAATCCTCTATTCTTGATCCTCGTAATGTTTTTATGGAGTTATCAAGAAATGAACACAACAAGCAGGTGGAGCTACTAGTGGAGCTTACCAAGAAACGGGATCAAGAGACTCAAATTGATGATCAAAAGATACATATCTTGAAGATTTGCTTCCAATGAACCCTACACAATTGTGAATGGAAGGGACAAAAGGCAGATATGGAAATCGGAACGTCTTATAGAGCAAGAAAATCTGATTGCACATGTGTTCGTAGCTGCTGAAGAAGAAATTAAGGATCTTGAGCCCTCTTGGTATGTTGAAGAAACTTCCTGCAAAGCTACTGCACAATGGCATATGGAGTTTCTTCATAAACTGAGACATGGTTATTAGTTAAAAGGCCAAAAGGGGTGAGGACAGTTGGATGAAAATGGGTTTATAGAAAGAAAGAAGGTATTCCAGAAGTGGAAGATGCTAGGTTTAAGGCGAGATTGGTTGCAATGGGTTTCAGTCAGAAGGAGGGAATTGAATATAATGAGATCTTCTTTCCAGTCGTGAAATATAACTCAATTCGCGTGCTACTAGTATTGGTTACACTATTTGATTTAGAGCTTCAACAATTTGATGTCAAAATTGATTTCTTACATGGTGATCTAGAAGTGACAATCTATATGGATCAACCTGAAGGTTTCTTAGCTGAAGGAAAAGAAGACCATGTATGCCAACTGAAGCAGTCTTTGTATGGTTTGAAGAAATCCCCTACACAGTGGTACAAGATTTGATAGATTCATGACTACACATGGATTTTTGAGGAGTGCATTCGATAGCTTTAAGTATCACAAGAAGATGTTTGGTAATTCTATGATTTATCTATTGTTATATGTTGATGATATGCTTATTGCTGCTAACAACATCACAGAGATAAATATTTTAAAGAAACTGTTGAAAAAGGAATTGGACATGAAGGATTTTGGAGTTGCAAAGAAAATTCTTGGAATGAAGATTTCAAGAGAAAAATGGTGTTGTACATCTTTCTCAAAAGAGGTACATCGAAAAAGTTCTTGAGAGATTCAATATGCATATGAGCAAGCCTGTAAGTACACCATTAGCTCTTCATTTCAAACTTTCAAAGTTACAAAAGCCCCAGTCTATGGATCGGTGGAGCACATGTCAAAGGTTCCTTATGCGAGCCCAGTTGGTAGCATAATGTATGCTATGGTGTGGAGACGTCCATATATTGTACAATAGCAGGTACATGTCAAATCTAGGAAAAAGGCATTGGCAAGCTGTCAAGTGTAAATTGGGATATCTCGAAGGAGATCCTGAAGTTGGCCTAACCTTCTTGAAAAGTGAAGGTATTTCAATTCTTTGTTATGTAGATTCTGACTATGCAGGGGATCTTGATCGAAGGAGGTCCACAACTGGATACATCTTTACTCTCGTTGGCAGTGCCGTTAATTGGAAATCGACTTTACAGTCGATTATCGCTTTGTCTACAACAGAGAAAGAATATATTGAAGCAATGAAATAAGTTATTTGGTTGAAAGGTTTGATGGCAGAATTGAATTTTGTTCAGCCTGAATAAATTCTAAGATGTGATAGTGAAAGTGTTATTCATTTGATTAAAAATCAAGGATTTCATGAGCGCACCAAACATATTGATGTCATATTCCATTTTATTCGATCTGTGGTTGAAGAGTGAGCTATCAAGGTTAAGAAGGTTATCACAAACGATAACGCTGCAGACATGTTGACCTTAATAGTCCCGATTGCCAAGTTTGCACACTACAAGGACTTGGAGTATGCATCAATTGATGCAACTGTAAGAGAACAACTGATATGTGGAGATGTTATGTTGAACAAAGGTTTGATTCTTCTTGTTTCTTACAACGGGATTGCCCAGTAAGCTTAGAAGCTTTGGTCGGAGTTGTTTATACGCATGCTTGGAACACAAACCAAGGTGGAGATTGAAAGAGGTTGTTTGGTTCTTGTGGAATCAAACTAAATGGAAGATGAATTAACATGAAAAATTTGGCAGGAAGATAATTAGTACAAAATAAAAGTCAAAGATAGTAAGTATCTTGAAAGGTGAAGTTTAGGCAAACCATAAAATGGTTTCATATTCTTAACCTTGAATTTTTTGACATATAGTGATGTCATGGATGACATCAATAGGATGAATTCATTCCTATAATAGGTAGCTCTTAATTCATTTTCATGTCATCCTCTCACTTGCCTTTTCACCTACTAAGGCATTTGTGTTCTCTCTCTTGTAGTATTTCACTTGTAATCTTTGTAGAGTGAAATAAATATTAATGCAATTGTTTTTGGTGGACGTAGGATCATTTTGATCGAATCACGTTAAATATTGTTGTTCTTCCTTGTTCTTTAATTTCACGTTTCCTCTAACAAATTTAAAGCAAGAAAACTGAATAGAAGTGTTTGTGGACGATCAAGCCGCTATTTCTATGTCAAATAATCCAGGTTTTCAAGGAAAGACAAAGCATTTCAATATCAAATTAATCTTTTTCAGGGACAAGTAGAAAGAAGGATCTGCTGGGTTAAAAGTACTGCAAAAAAGATTTTCATCTAGCGGATATTTTTACCAAAACCTTTTCAATGGTGCAGATTAGAAATTCTCCGTGAAAGACTTGGAATTTACAGCAACTGAAGCAAGGAAGACTGTTGATTAATTGTCTTAGAGTTAGTACAGTAGTTGCTAGATTTTCACCAACTTTTTAGCGATCTTGAGCATTGTAAGTTAGTTGCTATTTTAAAGGAGTTAAATTGCTAGTTTTAAGAGTTTATTTATTGTGCAAAGTAGTGGCTCGATATAGGCTTTAGTTAGTTTATTTTTTCTCTATTTAAACACAATTTCAGTTCAATTAAAATATCAACTTTCCACCAGAAAATATTTTTTTCTCTTCTTCTTTCCTTTATTTTGTTTATAGGGTTGAAGTTCAATCAAAGACTGCAACATCAATGGTGAATACCCTTTTCATGCCATCAATGTAAGACTTTCAGCAGTCATGTACTTTTTTGCCTTCATATTTTTGTTTTTCTTTGGATTCATGAGTGCTGAATCAAAAAAAAAATACTACATGTAAGCACCACATCACCTTACAAATGGCTTAAATTTTAGTCAATCTAGTTAGCTACTATAAATTAATAGAGTAGTAGAGAAATCAGGTACCAAATGCATAATTTTGAAACAACTACATCAAGAATATGGCCATTATAGTTCGGAAAATAGACATTTCAACATAACAGTAGAGTATTTTACTATTCATACAAATGAAACATATAATTAATAGTACCAGACCTTTCTATAACTGTAGTCAGACACTATTGAAGCCCATTCTCTGATTCCTTCAATGATTCACTAATCAGATATTAAGTCTCTGGAAAAATAAGAAACTTATCAATACAAAATTGCTAGGAAAAATAAAAATAATGAATAATGAGGATATAAATAAGAAACATAAGCAAAACCGTTGTTATCAAAAGCCCTATATCATTCACTCAAAATAATTAGCAACAATATTAAAATTCTAAGTTATAAGGATCATCAAGTTGAAGCTATCAGCAAAAGTGTACAAGAAATAAAGTCTTAATCCACCATCAATTAGCCAACAAAATCAATAGAAATGTCTATTACGACAGACCAAATAATCCAGTCAAACAAGCTCACTAGGATCTAGTTAGACAAATGTTTAAACTGACTACAAAAGTTCTAAAATTTCTTACTTATTGATCAGCCTCCATCCAATTTCAATCAATATCATCCTCCTCTTACAATGTTTCCATAGTTTTAATTTCTATGAATTTTGGATTAGGTGGCATATGAACAACACCAATGTGTATATCATCTCTTGACCATCTAATGTTAACACGGATGATATATTTGATAGACCGATTCCTTTAGTAGGCTCCCTCAAAAATGTCCCTCCTATAAATGGATGGTTCTCTTCCTCCAAGTCATACAAATCAAAAGGAACTTTTTTCCATGCATAATAAACATTTGTCTTAGTTTGATCCTTCACGTAAAAAAATTGATGCACTTGAGATTCAAACACAAAAGGGTCATTTGTAGTATATAATCTATTGAAGTACACAGGGTCAACCCAAAAACACATCTAAATAGTACAACACTAGAACAATCCTACTAATTATGCTCGATAATATCTTGAATAGTATATAATAGATAATCTCTCCAGCAATGGGACTCTGATCCCGGACACTAGTAAAAATATTAGTTGTCGCAGCCAAAGACAATCCACTATTTTTAGACTTCCATGTGGATTCCCGTTCTAATGTATGAAACCTGTATCCATTATAGAAATAAGCAGTATAATGTATCTTCTAGTTTCAATCCTATTAGTACCTTTATCTGGACACCTTAACGGATTTGAAACTTCAATTGTTTCAACCTTCTCTTTGAACTACTTGTCGAATTTCTGAGTTCGAATTCTTGCTCTTGTCCATGCATCTAATCTAACATTACTATTAATTACAACTTTATGTTCCCCACAATTAATATTTCAAATAAAACCATTACACATTTATAAATGAAGTTTAAAGTACATTAATATTAACAAAATAAATGAAGTTCAAAATATAAAGACTTACTTGAGAAAATATATCTCATGTTTGTGTTCGGTGTTGAATAGTACATATTGATCTGCTTCAAAAAGTAGTAGCTGATCTATCTTCAAGGGCTTTCCTTTTGATTTCTTCTTTTCTCCAACTAGATGATCAAGCCTCGTGTCACAACCCAAAGTACACCCTAGACATGACATAGTACATAAGACACTAAGAGGCCCTACACAAACCACTTGACATACATATACACAATATAATATTCAAAAGTAAATACTCTCGTATAATGAACGAGTTTTCCATAAAAGCGTAAATATAATATATTCTTGACAAGCCATTTCCAATACATTAAAGAAATGGTCGGGATGTAAACTATACACCAATGTCTGAAAACTACAATTGAGAAAACGAAGTAAAGACGACATGGTCCTTGAAGAATGATGACTCACCAACTCTACGTACTTCAAATAATCACCAACTAGCCACGAGTAGTACGAGGAAGATTGTCAGACACAACATAAGTTAGAAAATGTATGCACAAGTATCCGTCAGTACATGAAATGTTTTAAGTATGAGGGATATGCATAAAAACATGTTAACATGAGTATAAGGGGTCATAATCGAAAATATGATATTCATGACCATGCTAAACATAGTGATATTTTTTCAAAGAAGAATCATAAATCATGAACACGGTCAATGCATCTTAATATGATAACAAAAGCTTCACAAGACCTTTGAAAGTTACTTAGTTCATTTTGCAAGATATTAACTTTAAACGACAATAGACAATATGAGTTATAACATTGAATCTGAAGTAACTCTTATATCAACAAGGGAGAGTCTAATTGCTATGGTAGAACATTGTATCATATCATATGTTATTTTTGGATCCACGGCTAAGTTAGTTTAAAAAATCCTATGGGGGCACGTAGTTTGTAACTAGAGATTACTACTAAAGACTATCCTCTTTGAGTCTCCACCTTAAAGTTCTCTCGGTGCTAAGCTAAATCCCAACAGAATAGTCATATTCATAACATATCATCATACTTTGAAAAGCACAACTAATTCACTAATACAAGATTAAAATATCATAAAGTAGCTCACTAAATCTTGAATCAAGCATGTGTTAAAAATCTTTCACCAATCATGATTCCTTAATAAGTGAGAAAATTCTTTCACAATTTTATAGATGCTTATCTTAAAGCAACCTAGATGATAAAACCTTTCTTTTCATAAAGGCATAAACATAAACATGACCCTTAAGTTTGCATCAGCAAGCAACTATGACCTTTAACATTGGATGTGCACAAGTAGACAGTTAAACTTGTATAAAATTGAGAAAATGGACACCTTCGTACTACATGACACCGTAAATAACAATTTTGTGCTCTACATGACATCTTACATGTATTATGTCATGTAGGATACATGTGTCTACTTGTTTTATTTTATACAAGATTAAGTGTCTACTTGTGCACACTCAAAGTTGGAGGGCATAGTAGTCCGCTCAAGAGAAGTTAAGATTCATGTGTATGTATTATGCCTTTAATAAATCATGCATAAACGATCATTAAAACATCACTCATAGATTCATAGCTTCTTCATAAATTCATATCTTTAACGGTTCATGGTAAAAATCATGATCAATGCATGGGTCCATATGATATCAATTGGAAAGCATGTTATTGAGTCGAAACAAATCATAATAACATCAAAATAAAACAATTAAATCAATGCAGTTAGAACCTATTAAGAATCATACATACATACATACATACATACATACATACATACATACATACATACATACATACATATATATATATATATAAGAAAATATTAATCTCGACTATGTGGCACCACCACATACCAGGATTCCCTTTTTAATTTATTTATTTCTAAAACTAGCCTTCGCCTTTCGTAAATAGTTGTGATTTTTATGAAAACATGTGGTTTTTGTAGAGAGTGAATGACTTTTATGAAAGGTTGTGACTCTTATGAAATATTGTAATATTCCCAAAGGATTGTGACTTTTCGAAAGAGTTCTAACATTTTCGATAAGGCACAACCCTTTATTTTCTTTAAATAGAGGGATTTCCTCTCATTTTAAAACAATGATAATACTAAACTATTACTTCTTTTGCATAATTAATTTCTCCTGTTTAGTGGCTCGATGATAATATTATTTTTGTATCAATACACTGGTAAATATAATTTTTCCATCCTGAGAGATTCTATTTATTTAAGCATCAGGTATGATAAGGGAATAAGTTTCTTAAGGGACATTATGCATTCAGTTGACACAATTTTTTTCGTTTCTATTGAATTCTATTGTTATAGATTTTGTTAAGTTTTTTAACTGTCATTAATTATGCTTCTGAGATTATTTGTTTCTTATCGATACATGTTTTAAACTCTGTTATTTATGTTTATGCAAAGAATGTCTCCAGTTATAATGGAACATATACACATATAGTAGGTATATTCATTGTGCAAAAAATAATTATGGTACTCAGTTTCAAGAATTCATATTTTAATATTTTATATAAAATTTTATAACTTAAAATTCCTACTATAAGCTTACATATTATCAATTTTTTGATAGATATGAAGTATCTTACTTATCTATTGAAGGAGTTCATTAAGCAAGTTGAAAAGTTATAATTCTTTCATTTTCAAGCGTAATTTCTTTTTTAAATTTGTTATTAACTTTTTTGAATTTTTTCATAAAAAATACATCACTATTGTATAATCTATGCAACTTAAATGTAATCTTTTTTCTTAGGGAATTGTCACGACCCGAATTTTGGAATCGGAATCGCAACCGGCGTCGTTGACCTCTCAGAGGTCGCAGACAAGCCTCTTCTTGCATTCATCACATTCATAGTTAAATTTGCAGTACATTTAGAAATTTTTTAATGTATGAAGTATACATAGATTTTATATAGTTGTTACATAGATTCATTCTATACTAAGCTTAAAGTAAAGAAACAACCATCTATCGTATAGAATCAATTCAAACAGAGAATAAATATATCATAAATAATTTTCCCAAAAATGGCCTTATTACAAAAGCTTTGAAAAGAAAGTATCTGCAAGAAAATGTAGGGACAATATCCACTAGCTATGTCTACTACTAGGGTAGACTAAAACTGTAGCATCCTCAAAATCAAGAGGACCTACCAAAAGGTATGGAGAACGTTGATGTCCAAACCGCTGCAATGAATCTTTAATCTTCTCTCTGACCTGCACCTATAAAGATCGTAAATTGTAAATGGTTAGTACACCACTTGTACTAAGTATGGAATATGCACACATACAGCTAAGGCTATGCATGATTAAGGAAAGTTTTTTTCTAAACAACATGCCATTTCTTGTAAGTATAGTCACTAGACTCACCTAATTCGTTGGTTGTGAATTGTGGTATTAATATGATGTTTTTTAATGCATTCAAAGCACACAACTCATTTTCTATGTGATTACAATACATTAGAATCTTCAACATATTTTTAGAAAAACTTGGGCGAAGATTTGAAATTTTAGTATCCCCTAACCCGAGAGCTCTATTCTTGACACTTAGTTTATTTTTCACTCTTTCTCTTCTTCTAGTTTTTTAGTTCAATAATTCCTTTTGTACTATGTTTTACTTACAAGTGCAATGATTCATTGCAGTCCCATACCCACAATGAGTCAAGTAAGTAATCCAAGGACGAAGGAACTATTTCACTATCCTTACACTGAGTCATTCGTTACATTATGTATTCATTAACACTTCATAAGCAAGTCTCTATTGGCTATGCCACTTATTTCATAGTTTTCATATTAGGGAAGTTATGAAGCTTTTATTTGCTATTATGTTTCTACTCCCCTTCATTGACATCATATAAGAAGTCATTATAGGCCAACTTTATTTGGCTCTGCCCATTATTTGTTGAAACTTCATTGGTATTGATATTAACAATTGACATTATTAAGCTCTTACTTTCATAGCACACTTTGAACATACGTTCCATCACCTTTGTTTCTTGCTTTCTTAAAGACATCTTTAGAAGTAAGATCATGCGAGCTAACATAAAATCCAGTGTCTTCCCCACACTGAAAAGTGGTGATTCACCGGTTAAAATGAATCTAGATTATGTGAGCTACTAATGAAATCCAATGTCTGCCCCACACCAAAAAGGGGTGATTCCTGGCTGAGGAGAATCCATCTCAAGTGTTTACCCCACACCGAAAGGGGTGGCTCACGACTATATTGAACCAATAACATTCTTTTGACCATTAACTAACATAGATCATGTGAGCTAAACATGAAATCAAGTGTCTACCCCACACCAAAAAGAGGTGATCTCACTGGCCAAGGTGAGATCGGAACATACCTAGCTCTCTTAGGTGAAAACCACATGCTAGTTCCTATGTTGGCTAGACATAGTTTGATTACTATGGACGTAATGAGACTACTTATCCACCTCGATGTATCCTCGTCTCATCAGACTTACACGTGCAAGCACGTGCTCATAACTAGTTTATCGGTGCTTTGCTCACTTTCATTATCTTTTTATCTTTTATAGTTGACTCAAACATCATGGAATATTTCTTCTATATTGAGATTTACTTACTCTATTGATGACTTGTCATCATTTTCTTTACATTGATGAAATATGAATTGTCCTTACATAACATCTTTGGTGTTAATGAGACTGGTCTCACATGTTTTAACACCTTCATTCGTGAGTATTCTTAGCATAGTAGCTTAGGTGTAAGTGAGGCTTATTTCACTTCATTTAGACATCTTTAGTTATGTTATTACTCACGTTACTTGCTTAATTATTTAGTAGCTTCATAGCATCGTTTATGGACGATGAAAACTTCACTCAATGAAATACTTATGTTCATAGTTCATTTGGTTAGGGCATGTTCAGACTTGTCCCAATGATTTACATACCCTTGGATATGAATTCATTGAATTATCTTAGATGTGCTGAAATTTTCATTTCAATACTTTTGCTATTTGTGGTTGGCATAAAATTAGTATGGCCTAGAAAATCTGCAAATGGCTCATAACTATTTTATTGGCACAAGCTAAACATTCATTCAAACTTAAATTCATGAAATAATTATTATCCAATTTTATATCATAAACTTAGGCATAACATTATTAGCCATTTTATTGGCATAAGCCAAACATTCACTCAAGTGTAATTTCATAAACTAATTATTAGTCAATCTGATATCATAACTTACAAGAAGAAATCAATGCTTGGTTTGTCCAAGATATGAACTTGTTTTGGCATTATAAATTCATGAACTAGCTTTGATTCTCTATGAAAGTTATAACTACTTATTCAATGATATTACGTTCACAAGTTTGTGTGGATAGGGTATGTTGGGACTTATCCCATTGATTGGCATACCCTATGTTATGAGTTCATTGATGTAGAGATTGGTATGACTTTACATGATTTGGAAGCAATATTATTAGACATATGTTTTACTATCCAATTTGTTGGCATAAATCACAATTTCATTAGTTACTTGTCAAAACATTATTAGTAGCCATGCCAAGTACTTCATAATTACATTTTAATAATCTTTCATGTTGAGCAGCCAACTTTTTACATTACAAGAAACATCATAATTTACATTGGTCATATTTAATTTGGTTTACATTAGTTATTAGCCAATCTTTCCATCATTCTTTAAAAGAAATATTGTAGCCAATTCGATTAAAAAACCAATTTATTGCCAGATTATTGGCATAAACCAAACTTTAACATCTGGAGGTCTTTTAAACTTCATTTGTTGTAAGACAAACTTTTTACATTTAATTAACTTAGGAATATCATTAAACGAACAACTTATAATAGTAGATTCTACTTCATATATAACTCAGAACAACATCATCTTTCTCTAACACGAAACTAAGCATTACGTCATTCCCTCATCCGTGTAACTAATCACTTCATCACTCGAATCCAACCTATGGCCTCATCAATCATTAACAAATCAAGAATTTACATATATTAATAAGTTAGCACCACATACAAACAACATGTTCACTATTTACATATGAAAGAAATGCTAGGGACAACATCCACTAACTATGTCTACTACTAGGCTAGAGTAAAACTGTAGCATCCTCAAAATCAAGAGGACCTACCAAATTGTCTGGAGAACGTTGATGTCCAAACCATTGCAATGAATCTTCAATATTCTCTCTGACCTGCACCCATGGAGAAAGTAAATTGTAAATGGTTAGTACACCACTTGTACTAAGTGTGGGTATAAGCACACATACAGATAAGGCTATGCATGATTAAAGAAAGCTCTTTCTAAATAACATGCCATTTCAGGAAAGTATAGTCAGTAGACTTTCCTAATTCATTAGTTGTGAATTTTTGTATGAATATGATGTTTTTAATGCATTCAAAGCACACAACTCATTTTCTGTGTGATTACAAGACATTACAATCATCAACATATTTTTAGAACAACTCGGGCGAAGATTTGAAATTTTAGTATCCCCTAACCCGAGAGCTCAATTCTTGA
The DNA here is from genome assembly GCA_027704805.1 of Solanum corneliomulleri. Classification (NCBI taxonomy): domain Eukaryota; kingdom Viridiplantae; phylum Streptophyta; class Magnoliopsida; order Solanales; family Solanaceae; genus Solanum; species Solanum corneliomulleri. Next base: position 20,703,280 of record JAKWIY010003060.1, on the reverse strand, counting down.
CACTTAGTGTAACGACCTGTTTAGTCGTTTTGAGCAGCAGATTTTATTTCTAGAAAAACTGGCTGAGAGGACGGATCCCACGATGGACCGTCATGGGCACGACGGACCGTCGAGGGGGTCTCGTTCCAGAACACTTAGAATTCTGAAATTTGGGTACTGAAATCGACTCTCTCAACTTCGTAACGGAATGGCAGGATGGACCGTCGTGGACACGACGGACTGTCACAGACTCTTCAAGGAAATTGAGTCTCTGAACTTTGTGACGGACCTGCAGGACGGACCGTCGCAGGCACGACGGGCCGTCACATGTTGCGTAATCCCAGGCTGGGTTGGATTTCTATTAAGCAATTTAAGGGGCGTTTTGGACTATTCCTGCTATAATTATAAATTTAGTGGGTTAATATTAATAAGTCAATTACTTGGGGGTTAAAGGAGGTAACCTTGGAATAATTAGTAGGTTAATTCCTCATCTTTTATACTTAATTATATGCTAATTAGGGTAAAAGAAAGAGGGATTGAATAAGAAAAAATAAAAAGAACAAAGAGGGAGAGAGGATCGAACGAGAAAGAGGAGAAACGAAGAGGAAACAAAGCTTTGGGGGAATTTGCTTGCTTGATCACTAATCTTCGGTGGAGGTAGGTTATGGTTTTTATGCTATTCGTAGTAAACTCTTAATAGCCAATGATATGTATTGGTAGTATTGTAAACCCTTCTATATGCTTAATTGTATGCTTGCATGAATGTGATTATATAATTGTGATAAAATAAGCATGATGAAGCTATTGAATCCTAAATCTTGAAAAGAAACCCTAATCCACTTTGTTAATGATGATGCCTTGGTATTAAAGAAGGCTTGATGAACGAAAGTAGTGAGATTAGGGGATCGGGTACCACGTTGCGGTACCAGGATAGTAATAGAGGATCGGGTGCCACGTTCCGGTACCAGGATAGAATGAGGATCGGAGTGTCACGTTCCGACACCAGGATAGTATATGGATCGGGTGCCACGTTCCGGTACCAGGATAGTATATGGATCGGGTGCCACGTTCCGACACCAGGATAGTATATGGATCGGGTGCCACGTTCCGGTACCAGGATGGAATGAGGATCAGAGTGTCACGTTCCGACACCAGGATAGTATATGGATCGGGTGCCACATTCCGGTACCAGGATAGAATGAGGATCGGAGTGCCACGTTCCGGCACCAGGATAGAATATGGATCGGAGTGTCACATTCCGACACCAGGATAGTATATGGAGCGGAGTGTCACGTACCGACACGAGAGAAATAAAGATAATGAATCTTGAAAGATGTTAATATACTCGATTTAATGAACCTAATTTCCAAATGAGTATGATGGGGAGGCGTGAGTCCTCATTGATGTGCTTGGTGTTGTGACCAAGGGTTATGATAATTGTAAATGCCGCATGTTGAGTATTGTAGTTGATTTTATGATATTATCTGATATATACTGTTTTCTATTTTGAGTTGGCCGATGATACCTACTCAGTACTTGTGTTTTGTACTGACCCCTACTTGTATGTTTCTTTCTTTGTTATTTGTGGAGTGCAGCAAACGTGCCATCGTCTTCAACTCAACCACAACTCTAGCCAGTCTTCATTACACCGGATTTCAGGGTGAGCTAATGCTTCTAGCTTGGACTGTATCTTCTTCTTCAAGTCTTGATTCCTCGAAATTCCGGCATGGACTAGCTTTTACTTATTTTAGCTTTCTTAGATACTCTTAGTTTTAGTAGTTGAGGATAGATGTTCTTGTGATGATGACTTCCAGATTTTGGGGAATAATAGATGTTGAGTTTTTAGAAGTTATTGAATTGATTTTCATTAATGAGTTTAAGTCTTCCGCATTGTATTTTGTTCAATATGTTTGGGTTTAGATTGGTTGGTTCACTCACATAGTAGGATAAGTGTGGGTGCCACTCGCGGCTCAGTTTTGGATCGTGACAATCTTGGTATCAGAGCATTAGGTTCGTTGGTCTCATTACACAAGAACGAGTCTAGTAGAGTCTTAAGGAATGGTAGGGGGACGCCTTTACTTTTCTTTGAGAGGCTATAAGACTGTAGGAAAATTCCATTCTTTCTTTCTTTCTTTCTTTCGTGCTATTACTTGGATCAAATTGGTATCTAGGTGATACAAATTGGTATCTGACCATCTTCACTCTATTTCGCAGATGGTTAGAACTAGAGCAATGACTACGCCAACACCAACATCGGCAAGACAAGATGCGTCTGAGCAAGCCACTGGGGCTGGAGCTCGGAGAGGAGTAGTGGCGAGAGGCCATGGAAGAGGTCGTGGGAGGACGTCCTCTAGAGGAAGAGGACAAGCACCTAGCCCATCTGGTACTAGGGCGGTGACTCCTCCACCAACTGAGGAAGTGGTAAGAGAGGGTGAGGAAGGGGAGAATGAACAAGTAAAGAATGAGGGATTGCCACCCCAACCTACCCCAGAGATGATCAATCAGGTTATTGCCTATCTTAGCGGATTATCTGACCAGGGCCAGACACCTCTAGTGTTTTCTGTACCAGCACCTCAGGTTCCGGAGGTACAACATGCAGCTACTGGGGCTCCCCGCATGGATGCCTCATTGGAAATAGGCACGTTTCCTCGTCTGGCTACAGGGCCTATAATGACAAATGATCAGCATGAACTTTTCAGTAAGTTCTTGAAATTGAAACCTCCAGTCTTCAAGGGTGCTGAATCTGAGGATGCCTACGATTTTCTGGTTGACTGTCATGAGCTACTACACAAGATGGGTATAGTAGAACGGTTTGGTGTTGAGTTTGTGACTTATCAGTTTCAAGGGAACGCCAAAATGTGGTGGCGGTCACATGTTGAGTGTCAACCAACAGAGGCACCACCTATGACTTGGGCATCATTCTCTAGCTTGTTTATGGAGAAGTATATCCCTCGGACATTGAGGGATAGGAAAAGAGATGAGTTCTTGAGCCTAGAGCAAGGTAGGATGTCGGTTACTGCATATGAGGCTATGTTTCGTGCATTATCCAGATATGCCACCCAGCTTTATTTCAGTCCACAAGAGCGGATTCGCCATTTTGTGAAGGGGTTGAGGTCAGAGTTGCGGATTTTAGCCTTACAGGTAGCGGCTACAGCGAAATCCTTTCAGGAAGTGGTAGACTTCGTGATAGAGGTGGAGGGAGTAAAGCCAGATGACTTCACCATGGCATCTACATCAAAAAGGTTTCGAAAGGGAGGTGAGTTTAATGGTTCTTACTCCAGAGGGCAAGGCTCAGGAGGTTATCCAGCCCGACCCATTCAGTCTTCACTACAGACTGTAGTTGGGGGTCCACCTCAGACCGGTCAACATTTCTCTGAGGTTGGAGGTTATTCCCAAACTTCGTCATTCTCACAGAGACCGATGCTTGAATCCAGAGAATGTTATGGATGTGGGGAGACTGGACACATTAAGAGGTATTGTCCAAGGCAGAGTTACAGACCTCCCATAGTCAGAGGAAGAGGTGGTCATGGAAGAGGCCGTCATTCTGGAGGACGTGGTGGTCGAGGTAATGGTGGTCACCAAAACGGCCGGGGTGATGGGCAAACTGGAGCCACTACAGCACAACATGGTAGGGGCAACGAACAGACAGGCGATAGGGCCCATTGTTACGCTTTCCCTGGGAGATCTGAAGCGGAGACATCTGATGCTGTTATCACAGGTAATCTTTTGGTTTGTGATTGCATGGCTTCTGTATTATTTGATCCTGGCTCCACATTTTCATTTGTATCTTCCTCATTTGCTACTGGTCTTAATTTACATTGTGAATTGCTTGACATGCCTATTCGTGTTTCTACTCCGTGGGTGAGTCTGTGATAGTTGAAAAAGTATATAGGTCTTGTTTGGTGACTTTTGTGGGGAGCAACACTTATGTAGATTTGGTTATCTTAGAAATGGTTGACTTCGATGTAATTCTGGGTATGACTTGGCTTTCTCCGAATTTTGCGATCTTGGATTGTAATGCTAAAACTGTGACGTTAGCCAAGCCTGGGACAGATCCGTTAGTGTGGGAGGGCGACTACACTTCCACTCCGGTTCGTATCATCTCCTTTCTTCGTGCTAAGAGAATGGTTAGTAAGGGGTGTTTAGCTTTCTTGGCACATCTCAAGGATGACACTACCCAAGTACCTTCAATTGAGTCGGTTTCGGTAGTCCGTGAGTTTCTAGATGTGTTCCCTGCAGATCTTCCTGGTATGCCACCGGATAGAGATATGATTTTTGCATTGATCTGGAACCGGGTACTCGCCCCATTTCTATACCCCCTTATAGAATGGCTCCCGCGGAGTTAAGAGAGTTAAAGGCCCAACTTCAAGAGTTGTTGAGCAAAGGCTTCGTTAGACCAAGTGCATCTCCTTGGGGTGCTCCAATGTTATTTGTGAAGAAGAAGGATGGGAGTTTTCGGATGTGCATAGACTACCGGCAGTTGAACAAGGTAACTATTAAGAACAAGTATCCCATTCCTCGCATTGATGACTTGTTCGATCAGTTACAAGGTGCTTGCGTCTTCTCTAAGATTGACTTGAGATCCGGTTATCATCAATTGAAAATACGGGCAACGGATGTGCCAAAGACTGCTTTTCGGACCAGGTGTGGGCATTACGAATTTGTAGTGATGTCTTTTGATCTTACGAATGCCCCTGCTGCTTTCATGAGCTTGATGAATGGGATTTTTAAGTCATATCTGGATCTCTTTGTGATCGTATTTATTGATGATATACTGATATACTCCAAGAGTAAGAAGGAACATGAGGAGCATTTGAGAATTGTGTTGGAAGTATTAAGGGAGAAAAGGCTTTATGCCGAATTCTCCAAGTGTGAGTTTTGGCTAGATTCAGTGTCCTTCTTGGGGCACGTGGTTTCTAAGGATGGAGTGATGGTGGATCCTTCTAAGATTGAGACAGTGAAGAATTGGGTAAGACCTACTAATGTGTCAGAAATAAGGAGCTTTGTTGGTTTAGCTAGCTACTACCGTCGATTTGTCAAGGGATTCTCTTCTATTGCTTCCCAATTGACGAACTTGACTAAGCAGAATGTTCCATTTGTATGGTCGGATGAATGTGAGGAAAGCTTTCAGAAACTCAAGACTTTGTTGACTACTGCACCAATCCTTACCTTGCCAGTAGAGGGTAAGAATTTCATTGTTTATTGTGATGCATCCTATTCTGGTTTGGGTGCAGTGCTAATGCAAGAGAAGAATGTAATTGCTTATGCTTCGAGGCAATTAAAGGTGCACGAACGCAATTATCCGACCCATGATTTGGAATTGGCCGCGGTAGTATTTGCATTAAAGAAATGGAGGAACTATCTGTATGGGGTTAAGTGTGAAGTCTATACAGATCATCGTAGCCTACAGTATGTCTTTACTCAGAAAGATTTGAATTTGAGACAGAGGAGATGGATGGAACTACTGAAGGACTACGATATCACTATTCTGTATCATCCGGGAAAGGCTAATGTTGTGGCAGACGCCTTAAGTAGAAAGGCAGGAAGCATGGGAAGTCTAGCTCATTTGCAAGTTTCTAGACGCCCGTTGGCTAGAGAAATCCAAGACTTGGCTAATGACTTTATGAGGCTAGAAGTAAATGAGAAGGGAGGATTTTTGGCTTGTGTGGAGGCGAGATCTTCTTTTCTTGACAAGATTAAGGGAAAGCAGTTTGATGATGAGAAACTAAGTCGAATTCGGGATATGGTGTTGCGAGGAGAGGCTAAAGAGGCCATAATGGATAAGGAAGGTGTTTTGAGGATTAAGGGAAGGGTATGTGTGCCCCGTGTTGATGACTTGATCCACACTATTCTTACAGAGGCTCATAGTTCCGGATATTCTATACATCCTGGTGCAACCAAGATGTACCATGACCTAAAGCAACACTTTTGGTGGAGTAGAATGAAGCGCGACATTGTTGATTTTGTTGCCAAATGTCCAAATTGTCAACAAGTAAAGTATGAACACCAGAGGCTCGGAGGAACACTTCAGAGAATGCCCATTCCTGAATGGAAGTGGGAGAGAATTGCAATGGACTTCGTGGTTGGTCTTCCAAAGACATTGGGTAAGTTTGATTCTATTTGGGTAATTGTGGACAGATTAACTAATTCTGCTCACTTCATTCCGGTCAAGGTGACTTACAATGCAGAGAAGTTAGCCAAAATCTATATCTCAGAAATCGTTCGATTGCATGGAGTTCCACTCTCCATCATATCAGATAGAGGTACGCAGTTTACTTCGAAGTTTTGGAGAACATTGCATGCTGAATTAGGTACTAGGTTGGACCTTAGTACTGCATTTCACCCTCAGACCGATGGTCAGTCTGAGCGAACGATTCAAGTGTTGGAGGATATGCTTCGTGCATGTGTGATAGAATTTGGTGGTCATTGGGATAACTTCTTACCCTTAGCGGAGTTTTCGTATAATAATAGCTATCACTCGAGTATTGATATGGCTCCATTCGAAGCATTGTATGGGAGGAGATGTAGGTCTCCCATTGGTTGGTTTGATGCATTTGAGGTTAGACCTTGGGGTACTGATCTGTTGAGGGACTCAATAGAGAAGGTGAAATCTATTCAAGAAAAGATTTTAGCGGCTCAAAGTAGGCAAAAGGAATATGCGGATCGAAAGGTTAGAGACTTGGAGTTCATAAAGGGTGAACAAGTCTTGCTGAAGGTTTCACCCATGAAAGGGGTGATGCGGTTTGGTAAAAGAGGTAAGCTAAGCCCAAGGTATATTGGACCATTTGAAGTACTTAAGCGAGTAGGGGAGGTGGCTTATGAATTAGCCTTGCCTCCAGGGCTGTCTGGAGTGAATCCGGTATTTCATGTGTCTATGTTGAAAAGATACCATGGGGATGGAAACTACATCATTCGTTGGGATTCGGTTCTACTTAATGAGAATTTGTCTTATGAGGAGGAACCTGTTGCTATTTTAGATAGAGAAATTCGCAAGTTGAGGTCGAGGGAGATTGCATCCATCAAAGTTCAATGGAAGAATCGACCAGTTGAAGAGGCCACTTGGGAGAAGGAGGCTGATATGCAAGAAAGATATCCACACCTGTTTACAGATTCAGGTACTCCTTTTCGCCCTTGTTTTTCTTCTTGTGATCGTTCGAGGACGAACGATGGGTAAATTGGTATCTATTGTAACGACCTTTTTAGTCGTTTTGAGCAGCAGATTTTATTTCTGGAAAAATTGGTTGAGACGACGGATCCCACGACGGACCGTCATGGGCACAACGGACCGTCGAGGGGGTCTCGTTCCAGAATACTTAGAATTCTGAAATTTGGGTACTGAAATCGACTCTCTGAACTTCGTAACGGAATGGCAGGACGAACCGTCGTGGGCACGACGGACCGTCACAGACTCTTCAAGGAAATTGAGTCTCTGAACTTTGTGATGGACCTGCAGGACGGACCGTCGCAGGCACGACGGGCCGTCACAGGTTGCGTAATCCCAGGCTGGGTCGGATTTCTGTTAAGCAATTTAAGGGGCGTTTTGGACTATTCCTGCTATAATTATAAATTTAGTGGGTTAGTATTAATAAGTCAATTACTTGGGGGTTAAAGGAGGTAACCTTGGAATAATTAGTGGGTTAATTCCTCATCTTTCATACTTAATTATATGCTAATTAGGGTAAAAGAAAGAGGGATTGAATAAGAAAAAATAAAAAGAACAAAGAGAGAGAGAGGATCGAACGAGAAAGAGGAGAAACGAAGAGGAAACAAAGCTTTGGGGGAATTTGCTTGCTTGATCACTAAAATTCGGTGGAGGTAGCTTATGTTTTTATGCTATTCGTAGTAAACTCTTAATAGCCAATGATATGTATTGGTAGTATTGTAAACCCTTCTATATGCTTAATTGTATGCTTGCATGAATGTGATTATATAATTGTGATAAAATAAGCATGATGAAGCTATTGAATCCTAAATCTTGAAAAGAAACCCTAATCCACTTTGTTAATGATGATGCCTTGGTACAAAAGAAGGCTTGATGAACGAAAGTAGTGAGATAAGGGGATCCGGTGCCACGTTCCGGTACCAGGATAGTAATAGAGGATCGGGTGCAACGTTCCGGTACCAGGATAGAATGAGGATCGGAGTGTCACGTTCCGACACCAGGATAGTATATGGATCGGGTGCCACGTTCCGGTACCAGGATAGAATGAGGATCGGAGTGTCACGTTCCGACACCAGGATAGTATATGGATCGGGTGCCACGTTCCGGTACCAGGATAGAATGAGGATCGGAGTGTCACGTTCCGACACCAGGATAGTATATGGATCGGGTGCCACGTTCCGGTACCAGGATAGAATGAGGATCGGAGTGCCACGTTCCGGCACCAGGATAGAATATGGATCGGAGTGTCACATTCCGACACCAAGATAGTATATGGAGCGGGTGCCACGTTCCGGTACCAGGATAGAATGAGGATCGGAGTGTCACGTTCCGACACCAGGATAGTATATGGATCGGGTGCCACGTTCCGGTACCAGGATAGAATGAGGATCGGAGTGTCACGTTCCGACACCAGGATAGTATATGGATCGGGTGCCACGTTCCGGTACCAGGATAGAATGAGGATCGGAGTGCCACGTTCCGGCACCAGGATAGAATATGGATCGGAGTGTCACATTCCGACACCAAGATAGTATATGGAGCGGAGTGTCATGTACCGACACGAGAAAAATAAAGATAATGAATCTTGAAAGATGTTAATATACTCGATTTAATGAACCTAATTTCCAAATGAGTATGATGGGGAGGCGTGAGTCCTCATTGATGTGCTTGGTGTTGTGACCAAGGGTTATGATAATTGTAAATGCCGCATGTTGAGTATTGTAGTTGATTTTATGATATTATCTGATATATACTGTTATCTATTTTGAGTTGGCCGATGATACCTACTCAGTACTTGTGTTTTGTACTGACCCCTACTTGTATGTTTCTTTCTTTGTTATTTGTGGAGTGCAGCAAACGTGCCATCGTCTTCAACTCAACCGCAACTCTAGCCAGTCTTCATTACACCGGATTTCAGGGTGAGCTAATGCTTCTAGCTTGGACTGGATCTTCTTCTTCAAGTCTTGATGCCTCGAAATTCCGGCATGGACTAGCTTTGGGATAATGCCCAAGTACCCCCTCAATCTATGCCCGAAATCTCAGAGACACACTTATACTATACTAAGGTCCTATTACCCCCCTGAACTTATTTTATTAATAATTTTTTACCCCTTTTTAGCTTACGTGGCACTATCTTGTGGGCCCAACGATGGTTGACTTTTTCTTTCGAACTAGTGCCACGTATACTATAAAGGGGTAGAAAATTACATATAAAATAAGTTCAGGGGGGTAATAGGACCTTACTATAGTATAAGTGTGTCTCTGGGATTTCGGGCATAGGTTGAGGGGGTACTTGGGTATTTTCCCACTAGCTTTTACTTATTTTAGCTTTCTTAGATACTCTTAGTTTTAGTAATTGAGGAAAGATGTTCTTGTGATGATGACTTCCAGATTTTGGGGAATAATAGATGTTGAGCTTTTAGAAGTTATTGAATTGATTTTCATTAATGAGTTTAAGTCTTCCGCATTGTATTTTGTTCAATATGTTTGGGTTTAGATTGGTTGGTTCGCTCACATAGTAGGATAAGTGTGGGTGCCACTCGCGGCTCGGTTTTGGGTCGTGACACTTAGTTTATTTTTCACTCTTTTTCTTCTTCTTATTTTGTACTTCAATAATTCCTTTAGTCCTATGTTTTACTTACAAGTTGAATGATTCATTGTAGTCCCGTACCCACAATGATTCAAATAAGTAATCCAAGGACTAAGGAACGACTTCACTATTTTGAACGAGTCATTCATTACATTATGTATTCATTAACACTTCATAAGCCAGTCTCTATTGGCTATGTAACTTACTTCATCATTTTCATATTAGGGAAGTTATGAAGCTTTTATTTGCTATTATGTTTCTAATCCCCTTTATTGGCATCATATAAGAAGTCATTATAAGTTAATTTTATTTGGCTCTGCCCATTATTTGCTCTAACTCATTGGTATTGATATTTGCAATTGACATTCTTAAGCTCTTACTTTCACAGCTCACTTTGAACATACGTTCCATCAGCTTTGTTTCTTTCTTTCTTAGAGACATCTTTGGAAGTAAGATCATGCGAGCTAACATGAAATCCAATGTCTTCCCCACATTGAATAGAGGTGTTTCATCGATTAAAATGAATCTATATCATGTGAGATACTCATGATATCCAGTGTCTTCCCCACACCAGAAAGGGGTGATTCCTGGCTAAGGCGAATCCATCTTAAGTGTTTACCACACACCAAAAGGGGTGTCTCACGGCTATAGTGAACCAATAAAATTCTTTTGAGAATTAACCGACATAGATAATGTGAGATAAACAGGAAATCCATTGTCTTCCCACACTGAAAAGAGGTGATCTCAGTGGCCAAGGAGATCAAAACATACCTATCTCTCTTAGGTGGAAACCACTGGCTAGTTCCTTTGTTGGCTAGACATAGTTTGACGACTAGGGACGTAAGGAGACTACTTATACACCTCGGTGGTAGCCTCGTCTCATCAGACTTACACGTGCAAGCACATGCTCATAACTAGTCTATCGGAGCTTTGCTCACTTTCATTATCTTCTTATCTTTTAAAGTTGACTCAAGCATTATGGACTATTGCTTCTAGATTGAGATATACTTACTCTATTGATGACTTGTCATCCTTTTCTTTACATGTATGAAATGTGAATTGTCCTTACATTACATATTTGGTGTTAATGAGACTTGTCTCACATGTTCTAACACCTTCATTCGTGAGTATTATTAACATAGTAGCTGACGTGTAAGTGAGGCTTATTTCACTTCATTTAACACCTCATTCTGGTCACTAAATAGTAGCTGAGGTGTAAGTGAGGCTTATTTCACTTCATTTAATACCTCATTTTTGTCACTTTATTAACTTAGACGTCTTTAGTTATGTTATTACTCATGGTACTTGCTTACTTTTGTTTAGTAGCTTCATATCATCGTTTATGGACGATGAAAACTTCACTCAATGAAATACTTACATTCATAGTTCATTTGGTTAGGGCATGTTCCGACTTGTCCCAATGATTTACATACCCTTGGATATGAATTTATTGAATTGTCTTAGATGTGCTGAAATTGTCATTTCAATACTTTTGCTATTTGTGGTTGGCATAAAATTAGTATGGCCTAGAAAATCTGGAAATGGCTCATAGCTATTTTATTGGCACAAGGTAAACATTCATTCAAATATAATATCATGAAATAATTATTATCCAATTTTATATCATAAACTTATGCATAACATTATTAGCCATTTTATTGGCACAAGCCAAACATTCACTCAAGTGTAATTTCATGAACTCATTATTAGTCAATCTTATATCATAACTTACAAGAAAAAATCAATGCTTGGTTTGTCCAAGATATGAAGTTGTTTTGGCATTATAATTCATGAACTAGCTTTGATTCTTTATGAAAGTTATAACTACTTATTCAATGATATTACATTCACAAGTTCGTGTGGATAGGGTATGTTGGGAATTTTCCCATTGATTGGCATACCCTATGTTATGAGTTTATTGATGTAGAAATCGGTATGACTTTACATGAGTTGGAAGTAATATTATTAGACATATGTTTTACTAGCCAATTTGATGGCATAAATTACAGTTTCACTAGTTACTTGTCAAAACATTATCACTAGCCATGCCAAGTACTTCATAAGTACATTTTAATAATCTTTCATGTTCAGCAGCCCACTTTTTGAATTACAAGAAACATCATAATTTACATTGGCCATACATAATTTGGTTTGCATTAGTTAATAGGCAATCTTTCCATCATTCTTTAAAAGGAATATTGTAGCCAATTCGATTAAAAAAACAATTTATTACCAGATTATTGGCATAAACCAAACTATCACATATGGTGTTCATTTAAACTTCATTTGTTACGACAAACTTTTACATTTAATAAACTTATGGTTATCATTCAATGAACAACTTATAACAGTAGATTCAACTTCATAAATAACTTATAACAGCATCATCTTTCTCTAACACGAAACTAAGCTTACGTCATTCCTTGATCCGTGTAACTAATCACTTCATCACTCGAATCCAACCTATGGTCTCATCAATCATTAACAAATCAAGAATTTACATATAATAATCAGTTAGCACCACATACAAACAACATGTTCAAGATTTACATCTTAAAGAAATGCTAGGGATAACATCCATTAACTATGTCTACTACTAGGCTAGAGTAAAACTGTAGCATCCTCAAAATCAAGAGAACCTACCAAATGGTCTGGAGAACGTTGATGTCCAAACCAGTGCAATGAATCTTCAATCTGCTCTCTGACCTCCACCTATAGAGATAGTAAACTGTCAATGGTTAGTACACCACTTGTACTAAGTATGGGTGTATGCACACATACAGATAAGGCTATGCATGATTAAGGAAAGCTCTTTCTAAACAACATGCCATTTCAGGAAAGTATAGTCATTAGACTTTCCTAATTCGTTAGTTGTGAATTTTTGTATGAATATGATGTTTTTTTATGCATTCAAAGCACACAACTCATTTTCTATGTGATTACAAGACATTAGAATCATCAACATATTTTTAGAACAACTCGGGCGAAGATTTGAAATTTTAGTATCCCCTAACCCGAGAGATCTATTCTTGACACTTAATTTATTTTTCACTCTTTTTCCTCTTCTAATTTTGTAGTTCAATAATTCCTTTGGTCCTATGTTTTACTTACAAGTGCAATGATTTATTGTAATCCCATACCCTCAATGAATCAAGTAAGTAATCCAAGGACTAAGGAACGATTTTACTATCCTTACACTGAGTCATTCATTACATTATGTATTCAGTAACACTTCATAAACAAGTCTCTATTGGCTATGCTACTTATTTCATCATTTTCATATTAGGGAAGTTATAAAGCTTTTATTTGCTATTATGTTTCTACTCACCTTTACTGGCATCATATAAGAAGTCATTATAAGCCAATTTTATTTGGGTCTGCCCATTATTTGCTTAAACTTCATTGGTATTGATATTGACAATTGACATTCTTAAGCTCTTACTTTCATAGCTCACTTTGAACATACGTTCCATCACCTTTGTTTCTTGCTTTGTTAAAAACATATTTAGAAGTAAGATCATGCGAGCTAACATGAAATCCAGTGTCTTCCCCACACTGAAAAGTGTTGATTCACCAGTTAAAATGGATCTAGATTATATGAGCTACTCATGAAATCCAGTGTCTGTCCCACACCAAAAAGGGGTGATTCTTGGCGAAGGCGAATCCATCTCAAGTGTTTACCCCACACCGAAAGGGGTGGCTCACGACTATAGTGAACCAAGAATATTTTTTTGAGCATTAACCGACATAGATCATGTGAGATAAACATAAAATCAAGTGTCTACCCCACACCGAAAAGAGGTGATCTCATAGGCCAAGGTGAGATCGGAACATACCTAGCTCTCTTAGGTGAAAACCACAGGCTAGTTCCTATGTTGGGTAGACATAATTCTAAGACTAGGGACGTAAGGAGACTACTAATCCACCTCGTTGTATCCTCATCTAATGAGACTTACACGTGCAAGCACCTGCTCATAACTAGTCTATCGGTGCTTTGCTCACTTTCATTATCTTTTTATCTTTTAGAGGTTACTCAAATGTCATGAAATATTGCTTCTAGATTGAGATTTACTTACTATATTAATGACATGTCATCAATTTCTTTACATTAATGATATGTGAATTGTCCTTACATAACATCTTTGGGGTTAATGAGACTGCTCTCACATGTTCTAACACCTTCATTTTAACATAGTAACTTAGGTGTAAATGAGGCTTATTTCACTTCATTTAACACATCATTCTGGTAACTTTATTAACTTAGACATGTTTAGTTATGTTATTACTCACGTTACTTGCTTACTTTTGTTTAGTAGCTTCATGTCATCGTTTATGGTCGATGAAAACTTCACTCAATGAAATACTTATGTTCATAGTTCATTTGGTTAGGGCATTTTGGGACTTGTCGCAATAATTGACCTACCCTTGAATATGAATTCATTGAATTATCTTAGATGTTCTTAAGTTGTTATTTCAATACTTTGGTTATCTGTGGTTGGCATAAAATTAGTATTGGCCTATAAAATTTGGAAATGGCTTCATAGCTATTTTATTGACACAAGCCAAATATTCATTGAAATGTAATCTCATGAAATTAATTATTATCCAATTTGATATCATAAACTTAGGCATAACATTATTAGCCATTTTATTGGCTTAAGCCAAACATTCACTCAAGTGTAATTTCATGAACTCATTATTAGTCAATATTATATCATAACTTACAAGAACAATTCAATGCTTGGTTTGCCCAAGCTATGAAGTTGTTTTGGCATTATAGATTCATGAACTAGATTTTATTTTTTATGAAAGTTATAACTACTTATTCAATGATATTACGTATACAAGTTCGTGTGGATAGAGTATGTTGGGACTTGTCCCATTGATTGGCATGCCCTATGTTATGAGTTCATTGATGTAGAGATCGGTATGACTTTACATGATTTGGAAGTAATATGATTTGACATTTTTTACTAGCCAATTTTTTGGCATAAATTACAGTTTAATTAGTTATTTGTCATAACATTATCACTAGCCATGTCAAGTACTTTATAAGTACAGTATAATAATTCATCATGTTGAGGAGCCAACTTTTTGCATTACAAGAAACATCATAATTTACATTTGACATACTTAATTTGGTTTACATTAGTTAAAAGCCAATCTTTCCATCATTCTTTGAAAGCAACATTGTAGACAATTTGATTACAACCAATTTATTGCCCATATTACTGGCATATACCAAACTTTCACATATGGTGGTCATTTAAACTTCATTTGTTGTAAGCCAACCTTTTTACATTTAATTAACTTATGGTTTTCATTCAATGAACAACTTATAACAGTAGATTCAACTTCATAAATAACTTATAACTACATCGTCTTTCTCTAACACGAAACTAAGCATTACGTCATTACTTAATACGTGTAACTGATCACTTCATCACTCGAATCCAACCTATGGCCTCATGAATCATTTAAAAATCAAGAAATTACATATAATAATCAGTTAGAACCACATACCAACAACATGATCAATATTTACATCTACATACTTATTGGAATCGGAAACAAGGATACTAGGGAAAAAGGGACGTTCAACAAGAACATTGGGAAACAACCCTAGTTTTGAGATTTTGTAGATTCAAGACGATGGAAAATACTCTTGGAGAAATAATTCTAGGAGAGAAACCCATACCTTAAGTAGAACTTAATCTACGAAGACCACCTTGAACGAAAACTTGAAGAAACCTTGAAATGGCATAGAACGTTTATGAACTTTCTGCCTCTTTCTTTCGTTCGTTTTAGCTTGTGTTCTCTGAGTGTTTGATCGTGACTTTCAGGTTTAGGAAATGATCTTGACTCATTAAACTATGGTTTAATTATTTAATTAAATAAATAAATAAATAAATTACTAAAAAGCCCCCTATTAGATTGACTAGAAATAGATAAACACAACACTTTAAATTTAATTAATTAAATGGATAATTTAATTAATTAAGGACCTAGGGTAATTACTAAAGTATACCTAAATCATTGGAGTTATAATTAACCCTTTTGAACCATCCTAGGTTAAGTACTAGGATGTTTCTTGAGTTGTAATAGGTTAGTGTAATAATTTCGGTTTGACCCCTTTAATTTAATTAATTAAATGGATAATTTAATAAATTACCTACAACTAGTAAATTACACTTAAGTCTTTATAACCATAACTGACCCTTTAGACCATCCTAGGTTAGGTACTCGGTCGTCATTTTCTTGTCTTAACCGAAATCTTGAAATTGCTTTGTGATTTTGGTTTTACCCTTTTAAATTAATTAATTAAGCTTCTAAATTAATTAATTAAGTAACATAGGGTAATTAATAAAGTATCACTAAGTTTTAAGGACCATAACCAACCCTTTGGACAATCCTAGGTTAGGTACTAGGTTGTTTTTTGCTTGTCTTAACCGAAATCTTGAAATTATTTTGTGATTTTTGTTTTGTCCATTCAAATTAATTAATTAAATTGCTAAATTATTTATTTAATTAACCTAGGATAATTACTTAAGTATCCCTAAGTTGTTAGGACCATAACAAACCTTTTGGATAATCCTAGGTTAGGTACTAGGTTATCTTTTTAACTAGTTACTAGGTTAGTGTCACCCGGTTAAGTCTTAGGTTGTCGGGTGCACTAATTAGTTTATTTCGGTTGGTACTAGGTTAGTTAGATAGTTAGGGCAGTTAGTTAGAGTCTAGAGTTTGTTAGAGAGATCAGTCCCACATAGCTTGACACCCACATATGCACCTGCAAGTAACCGCCCTATCCGTTCTAATAGAATTCTTTCACATGTGCCCTTTCACCCTATACTAGGCAATTTATTAGTATAAAGCACGGACAAATTGCTTAGTATATGTACAAAGGAGAATCCTAGGCCCGCCTACGTGGCCCAACCACAGGCCAGAATTCTCCTTTTAATTATTTTAATTACAAAAGTAGCCTTCCCCTCCATATATTCATACAAGAATTCTCCATTTAATTATTATAGTTCCAAAAATACCCTTCCCCTCTAAGCAGTCATATCCCTCCTACATAGAGAATACTCCTTCTACCTAAACAATGTACCTCTTCCCTGCCGTCACCACACTCCTATAAATAACGCCCATGTCCCATTCCCTCCTCTATTTGTTCTTATGCTATCTCTCCCCTACTTCCTTCGACACTGCAAAAAACCCTACAATATCCATCAAATCCTTAAAATCTTCATAGAAATCCTCCAAAGGCCTTTATCCCTGTTATGGACCCCCAAAACACATATGTTCTCACAAAAATCCGCTCACAAACAAGGTATGGTTCTTGTAGCAATTACCGATTTATTTTTGCAATGCATCAACTATTTATAATATCACATTGACAACCTCCTCCTTAAATTACATTCACCCATGACACCGTAACTATGGTGTTTCTATTCACATCTGCCTCCTTTTGGGTTCGACACCCCTTTTTGTTTACCTTCTTGTAACATGAGCACCATACTATGAAATCAAGGGCACTAACTGCTCTCCTATTCTTTTTCTCGCCCACCTAGAATGCTTATACAGACGCTAATGTACTGAATCCTTGTATGGATCCAAAGGAATTCAAATAAAACCTCATGTAAACCAGGTATATATTCATACATTTTTAAAGCATCTGTTACGCCCGCGTGAGCCCTATGCCATACAGTGCTGCCTCCTCATGTGTTTCATTTTACCATCCCTTATTTTTCTTAATCTATTTTGTCCAAGAACACTTTTCCTCTTTGTGGTTGACCAGGACATTCACTGTAGATGCAAATCATATTTTTGCTGCTACGGAAACGGGGCCAAAGGCACCTCAGCAACTATCCGCTCAAGCCAGGTAAACATACATACACTAATCGTTCTCCCATTATACCCACGCTACCTTTAAACTGTACAATAGTATCTCCTCATATTGTTCCTACTTCATCCCATAATTCCTCCCCCTCCCCCCCTCGTTTTTTACAGGAGTTGTATTCTACTTTGTCTCCGACCAGGAGTCGTTCTATGGACACAACGAAAGTGCCTGGTGCTATGGACTTGATGAAAAATGATAAAAAGTCACTCAATCTAGGTAGACATTCATAACTTTAAACCTGTCACTATGTATTTGTTGTCTCACCCTCACACCTTCCCCTAAATTTTCATTAACCCCTTAAATCATGAATTAATTACACTATTCTATAAATGCATAGGAATATACTGAATGATTAAAGAACAACATCTACTTCTTTAAACCTAACCCCTCCTATAGATTTTCCTGGTAACACCCACATTATAACTTCTACTTCGGTATTTTTTCTCACAGTTAATATTGCCTTCTTATCTTGCTTCATTAACATAACTACCACCACATCCCGTCGAATGGGTATACAGTCACCTACGGTAATTACGAATCAACTATACGTGGAGACAACAGGCCCAAATGAGGGCCTTCATTCTTTCCTGATTCACGGAAGAACCATGAGAAGCGAATTAGCAATGATTGTGGAACCAATGTATTATGTTTTACTACATTATAATGTCATGTTTATCTCATAAGTTTGCTATCCTATTACTTTCAATCACCACCCTAGCCCCTTACCTTGGTTAACATTTACAGTGTTGTTTATTGACAATTTATTTCAAACAATGAGTGTATTATGTTTCAACTCGAGTTATGATGATATATATCCTTTAGTACATCTTCTGTTCCATTATTTACATCATATTTCTAGAACAGGCTGACTCAAAGGTCATTACCCACACTACATAGTCTAACCTTTTACAGACGAACAAGAACTATTCTGATTCATTTCACTACCCTGATTAAACTTGAGGAACTCACATGGCTATTTAATACGATTATTTTAATTATATAACAATCTTTTCTTCCTTCATTAACTCATAAATTTTCTGCTAAATAGTACTCCAACATGACATACTTAACGCCCCAAAAGGATACACTAATCAGATTAACTAATTGGAGTATAACATTTTTTACGGCGTTGAAATAGTTTCCACAACTTCAACTACTAAATTGTAAGCCTAAAATAGGTTCGATGGGCGACTCAAAACCCCTAGATTTCTCACCACTGTTAGTGTTGTGGAAATGACATATTATTTTGAATACCTCACCTTATCTTACATTTGTACTATGTTTTGACCCGCCTATGATGGTATATATCCTTCAATAGATTTCCTATTCCTTCATTAACATCATTTTACCAATGGATGCTGAGTAAATGGTCATACCCACGCTACATACATTAAACCCTTATACAGAGGAACACATCGTGTTTCACTGTTGGTTCTCAGAAAACTACCACAACTGCTAAGGTCGTTATGTAATGAACTAGTATCCCTCATATTTTAATCAGCCCCCGTTATGGAAATTATTTATTCAACTATTATTTATTAACATTTACAATGTTTATTTTTTATAAAGTTTATGTGCAATCTCATTTCCAGCAAAGTTTGTGGTGTTCCCATTAAAATTTTATTTAACGTCAGCCTAAGAATGTCCATGTGTGTTTCCCCAGAAAACGATATTTTACCACGTTTCAACACTTTCAACAACTCTAACTACAACATTTTATGCATAAAATATGTTTCCCGGCTGACTTCAACTTTAAGTTATTTCTTTCACATTTATACAATGTGTATTATCAAAGTTCAAGAATTTGAAGATTCAGCATAAAATAGAGTATAATGAAATCATGCTTTGACTCTAATCACTGATTGTAAACTTTTAGTGTAAAGTTTAGCCCTTATACAGTTTGATTGCTCAATAGAGGGTAGCATGCCTAAGTATCCACCTACTTTTGCGAGGTATTATCAATAAGTTGATAAAGACTTAACTAAATTAAAAGTGTGTGATGTATTGTAAGCTTGGTGCTAATTCATTTTCTGGCAGACATCTTCGGCCAAACTTATTATGACAAAATCTAAAAACAATATCTTCTGTAATCTAATAAGAAGAGGGAATCATTATTGATTTTCTCTTCATGTGCCTATTTAGGTTATGCAATATTATGGTATACTTCAGATTTATGTTTTATTCTGAATGTAACCTAGATGCTCTTGATCACGAATATTTTGTACTGATTTTTGTGTAGGAACATTTGTTCATTGTATTTGAACTAGTGAAGGCCAATTTATATGAATTCTGAGTGTATTTTACCATGCCAAGACTACAATTTTATTGGATAAAAATATTTATACATATGTGATGATAAAAGTATCTCCTTTGCAAAGTTCAAGGATTTGAAATTACAGGAAAAAAAGACTATATTGAAATCATGTTTTGAATAAAAAACACAATTTTAAAACTAAGATTTTATCAATCATAGTTCATCATGGTCGTGCAATATTTCCTCATCAAACATGAAAGACAACTTCATGGACAATTTGGGTATCTTTGTGTTTTTACTAACTCTTCCAATAATCGTATGTATTTAAAGAGGGAGACAAAAATCAAACAGAAACAAATAGAGTGCTTTGTTTTAACTGTTAAGTATAATTTAGCAAAGGCCCATGCCTATTGAATCTCGATACGACATACACATGCACATATCAAACCTAAAAGTCTCTATGCTATGTACACCTTACAATTCCCTTTTTAAATAGAACATCAGGCTTTGTTTAAATACATGAACATACCTGGGGCTATAAGAGCCCACTACCGAATGAATATCTTCCTAATAATACAGCCTACAACCGCCCTCTTCAATACTTCAAACAACGTTTACTAACGTCTTTTCCTAAACAAGACGTCACGTCCTAACAGATGTTTCAAAAAGCATGTCTTTGTAATCGTGGTTCCAAAACAATGCATCTCTTCCCAACCGTTGCAACCCTCTTTCAAATTCGCTCTATCTTTATATAATGCCTTGTTGTCTCCAGCCACCCATTATCGATCACACCTCTCTGCCTTCCTAAATAAATCAAATTTTCTTCTTCTCTCCTATAATTGTTTGAACACTATTTCCTACACACTTCTTTCCAATTTTGATACGATAAGCGATAATTGATTGATTAAGGTACGAGATTGTAGGATGTGGGAATTTAAAAACTACAAATGAAACAATGAGATGATACGTCTGGACATGATACTTATTGACGAAAAGGTAATACCTTTCCCTTTTAACTTTACAGGACATTGTTCGGTGGTCATGTTCTTGGGTATCCATTTACCAACTGACATATAATAGGGTACTTTGGTACACACGATGATTTGAAAGAACCAAGTCGATAGGTCTTTTGCTAATTTACGTGAAGGATGTGTGATCATTATCGACAAGTTTAAGGTCGCTGAAACTATGGGTGAATACAGACCCTTATAGTCCATTGTTAAAATCACTTTTCTACGGATGATTCTATTAATATCCCTATATGGCTTCCAATTTATTCAACAAAACATTATTTGCTCAAGGGTCAATAATAACACCTTCTTATCACATCATTAATCAAATCATTTATGTGACACACATACATTAACTTATGTACTTAATAGAGTAAATAATAACACCTTTCTATCAGGCAATGTTCCAGAGTAGGATGACTATTATAGAGTTACTTGATTCAGACTGGAGTTACGATGTAGACGTTAGTGCCATAAAAACCCCTCCTACCTTATGAACAATACAATAAATAAATTGGCTTCTTCTGCATATTAATATGATTGGTTTTTGTTTTGCTAGGAACGTATCGTAACACTACGGGCACAAACCACCAAAATAGGTACCATTTTTAATTGGCATTGCATATCAAGCAACTTATGTAACAAAAAAGTTGAAACTTTGGTCACGTGCCAAAATTCCTAGAATTATTTTGTCGGGTAACAAATCAAAGTGGCCATTCAAGTTAAACAGGCGCTAACTTCCATTAGCCACATGGTGCGCTGTGAAAACCAATAAAAGTCAAGGAGAAACACTAAATCGGGTAGGACTGTATCTACCAAAATAGGTATTCACACATGGACAATTGTATGTATTGTATCACGTATAACAACAAGAGAAAGATTAATTGTACTATATGCGGATGGCGACTTAGAAGACCAAAGATCATTTAAAAACATTGTTTACAAAGAAGTCTTCCACAATGTATGTCCAAGGATGGTAGAAAGAGACGAGGTGTTTTTAAATTCATGGTTTCCCTATGCTATAAAATAACCTCATTCAAATATACAATTTAATAACAAACATTTCACAATCTCGTACATTCCGATAAGTAGAGAAGCAACTAAGGAAGCATGATGAAGATCGCAGAAATCCAAGGACATAACAGAAGCTGCGCGCAAACAAAGATATCAAGCCTACGCAAAACAAGATCGGCGAGGTTGGTTGAATTGAAGAGCCCACAAACTTCTCAATATAATAGAGACCATAAATAATCGCTTCCATATCTTTATCGGAGCATCCAATACAAACATGTAATATCAGGCGTAGAAATTGTACTTTATGTATTGAATATAGGACTTTGTTAAAATACATAACTTGAACTTGTGGCGGGAATTTATGTCCGCTAACTATTTGATCTCTCGACAAACATGTTTTATTATTACATATGATTATTGAATTTATAATACTTCGAGAATACAAGACGTGTCTTAAAGCCTAACATAATTGTCAGAAGGTCTAGAGATTGTTTAAAGGCCTATTTAATTTTTGTAATTCATTTAGGAAGTCTAGAAACCAAAACGTCCATGATGTCTGAAAACTAGTTCTAGGAGGTACTAGCACACCTTAGCCTATAACTAACTTTTAGGAGTCGTAAGTCCATGAAAATTTGTGGAAGGGTAGCTAACATGTGTTTAAGTTAATTCATGGTCAAAACGTCCACGTATGACTCCCCAAGGACCAACCAATGGTCCTTGAGGAGGACCTTTGCACGTTGGTGTCGATACTGCATGGGCAGTGTGCACTACGAAAGGGCAATCGACGGGGCGTCGATGCCAACCATCAACAAAAACATAACCAATTTTTCGGAGGCACTCACCCGCATCTCTGACAAGGACGACGGATGTGCAGCACGGAGGAGGCCTGGTCCGTCGACTGAACCACGATCCGTCGATCGTGGTGTCGTCAATGGTAATGCAATTTCCTACACATTTTAAATTAAGTTTCATTAGTTAATTAAGGGGTTAGGTCGTTATTTAGGGGACTAGCGAATCCTCATTAACTTATTTAACCCCCCATATAAAGACCCCTACCCCATTAGTCTAATTACTACTCTCAGAACCAAATTCTTTTCTCTCTTCTTTCTTTCTCTATTGGAAGACACAATCCAAGACTAGCTAGGGGAGGGATTTGGGGGCTGTAAAGGGACGATTCACCATCAAATCTTCAACAAATTTTGAGTTGTGGGATCTAATTCACCTTTGAGATCTCTTTCCTCAAAGGGTTCCTTCAAAGTATTTTCAAAAGTTGGTTTCATGTGGGTTCTTCTTAATCTCAAAATTTATGTTATGAATTGGTTTGTTTATGATTTATATTGGATAACATGAATATATTTGAATTTATTATAAATTAATTATGATATATGTTGTTGGTTTGGTCTAGTTTGTAGATGATGACCTTTAACCCTTAGCCCTAGGTTGGATATGACATGAATTAGGTTGAAATTGGTTCAATTAACTTAGTTATTGGTTGAATTGCTATTAAATGATTTTTTTACATAATCATGATCATGTTAGAGTGACTTTTAGTCTTTCATTCTAGTTCTTGAGAAGATGATCTAGGTTAGGGAGTGATTTGACCTAAGTATCTTGTCTTAAATTATGATCTAGTATTGAATTGTTATGTACTGATTCTCCTAGCTTTGATATCATGTTGATTGTTGACATATGATGATGTATACCAAAATTGGTTTGAATTAAGGGTTTATGGTAAGAACTTGATGATGAAATATGAAAAAGACTTGGTAAGTCTTATGATCTTTATCCTTTACTTCAAATTTTGGTTAATTATGATTAAGTCATGATGTTATATTGGAGTATGCCTTGTATTAGGATTGATAGGGTGGTATGATGTCGAATTGAAAAGTCTTGATTTTGATTGTGAGGTGCTGTCTGAAGATTTAAATGTTATAAGAAGGGTGAATGATTTACTAATGTGCCTTATCATGATATGAAAAGCTAATGTGCTAGCCTGACCTATATGAATTGTATTGAAAGGGTTATGACGATTATGATGTTATACAAGGGTTAGACCCTATGACCTAGCTAAGCTAAGGCTTAAAGACATTTCAAAAAGAGTCTCTAGCTTAGCATCGAGTGACCTAGAGTGAGGAGTGTTCCTTCCCATGTAGGGAAGGTAGGATCACTAAATTACTCTTGAGATTGTAGACTACAATGAATGTAGCATAAAGAGGGTCCCAACTATATCTCCTAGTTCTTGAACTATGTTGCCCCATAGGAATACTAGCTAGTGGATCCACGTAATTGCTGTGTTTTATGTTTTGGTACTACCTTGGCAAGTAGTCCGCCTTCCTTCGGTGTAGGGATTTATGACACTGAATTCCACACTAACTCATGTGGTCTATGTCGGGTTAGGGCAAGATGTTCCCAAAAGGTAAAAAGAATTAAAGGATAGACCTCTAACTAGGATAACCTAAGGGGTCCAGCTTAGTCTAGGTAGGGGTATGGGACTCTACCTAAGCATTGCACTAGTAAGCCTTGAGGGGAGTCTTAGGAGGATGTTCTTATGTATGATTATGCTAATAATGATATATTATATGTATATGATAAACTTGCACATTGTTGATACTATATGTTGATTAGCTCATTTATGAATGTGTGTTGGTTTATATTGTTTAAGTAAGATGAAATGTATATCTAAATGTCATGTTATGTGAAGTAGGATGTTAGTCATGATTCTTGTTGGGTTACTTGATTGAGTAAGATTATGGGTATTTGTTTGGTCATTGCACTTGTTGACTTGACAGGGGTTCATGGATAATTGTGTTTCTTTGTTTACAATGAAATGTACTCGTATTCATGTTTATTGTTAATATGACTTGATAATAGAGTTACTTGAGTATGTGTCTACTTATATGGTATGAATGGTTGACTTGACTATACTTGATGTTATAGTTATTGTGACGAACATGCCTATGACTTAATGAATATGCAATATTGATTGGTATGGCCTTGTTGAATGTGCATAAGGGTTTTTAAATAAAAAATGCATACTTTATGAAATGACCCTTTTTCTTAGCATGTTTATCAAAGTATGTGTGCATATGGTCTCATACTTAGTACAAGTGGTGTACTAACCCCATTTCTTCCTTTTCCACTACATTTTATGTTCCGGTCGTTGAAGTCGATAGGTTGACCAAGTCCGATCACTTTATTCCCGTCAAGTCTACTTATTCGATGAAAGATTATCCTAGGATCTTCTTAGATGAGATTGTGTGTCGAAATGGTATTCCTTTATCCATCATATAGGATCGGGGTGGTTAATTCACCTTTAGGTTTTGGAGGTCATTCCAAGAAGGGTTGGGTACTTAGGTGAAGTTGAGTACCGCTTTTCATCCCCAAATGGTTGGTCAAGTGGAGCGTACTATTCAAACCCTTGAGGATTGACTTAGGCCTTGTATTATTGATTTCAATAGAAATTGGGATAAGCTTTTTTCTTTGGTGGAGTTTGCTTATAATAATAGTTTTCATTCATCCATTTCTATGGCTCCCTATGAAGCCTTGTACAGTTGGAGGTGTAGGTCTCCTATTGGATGGTTTGAAGTGGGAGATCCTTTGCTTCATAGTCCTTATTTGATTTATAAGACTTTGGAGAAAGTTCATATCATAAGGAACCGATTTCAAATGGCCTATTGTCGGCAAAAGTCTTATGCCGATCATAGGAGAAGGGATTTGGAGTTTGAAGAAGGTGATAAGGTGTATTTGAAAATTTCAGTTATGAAAGGGGTGGTTAGATTCGGTAAGAAACGGAAGTTGAGTCCTCCTTATGTGGGTCCCTATGAAATCTTGCAAAGGGTTGGTAAGGCTGCCTATGAATTGAAACTTCCTAGTGAATTGTCTCCCGTTCATCCGGTTTTCCATGTTTCCATGCTTAATAAGTGTATTGGTGATCCCGAGTCTATTCTTCCTATTGAGGGTCTTGGTGTGAAGGATTTCCTCTCTTATGAGGAAGTTCTGGTTTAAATTCTTGATAGGTAAGTCAAGAAATTAAGGAATAAATAGGTGGCTTCCGTAAAGGTGTTATGGAAGAAATACCTAGTTGAGGGTGCAACATGGGAGGCCGAGCCCGACATGAAGTCTCGTTACCCTAATCTATTTGATAACTAAGTTTAGTAGTTCTTACTAATAATGAAAATATTGACTAAAAATTGAAGTTTCTTTGATTTTGGTGAAGCCTTGCAAAATGTGCATTTTTGAATAGCCTTACGGTGAATTACAGTGAAGTAGTACATTGAACTTGAAAATTTTGCTCTTTGTCTTGTTTGAGTTATCTTGTGCATTTTGATATGATGAGTCTTTATCAAATGATATGTAGCATGTTGATAAGTTGAACTTTGGCATAATTGACATGAAAAGCATGTTGAGATCATGTTGTTGTGAGAAGGATATTCCTCATAATGTAATGTTCCTTATGTGTGGTAACTAAAGTTTTTAATTGCCTTGTGTAAGTGATATGATTGATGTTGTTATGTATTGTTGATTGGTTTTCCTTCCTTTTAAAGATTTTTAATGTCATTAGGGGACGAATGTTCCTAAGCGGGGTATAATGTAACACTTCGAGAATCAAAGACGTGTCTTAAAACCTAACATAAGTGTCATAAGGTCTAGATACTGTTTTAAGGCCTATTTTAATGTTAATAATCATTTAGGAACTCTTGGAACCAAAACGTCCAAGAACGTCCATGACGTCCGGAAACTAGTTCTAGGAGGTACTAGCGTGCCTTAGCCTATTTGACTAGCTTTTAGGATTCAAAAATCCATGAAAATTGGTGGAAGGGTAGCTAACATATGTTTAAGTTAATTCATGGTCAAAATGTTAAGGTACGACTCTCCAAGGACCAACCAAGGGCCCTTGAGGAGGACCTTTGCACGTTGGTGTCAATGCTGCCTAGGCAGTGTGCACCCACGAAAGGGCAATTGACGTGGCGTTTATGCCAACCATCGACCAACACTTAGATAATTTGTTTGAGGCCCTAACCTGCACAGTCTCTGACAAGGACAATGGATGAGGCCTGGTCCGTTGACTAACCCATGATCCGTCCATCGTGGTGTCGTCGGTGGTACTGCAATTTCCTGCACATTTTTTATAAAGTTTAATTAGTTAATTAAGGGGTTAGGTCATTTTTTAGGGGATTATGGAAGCCTAATTAACTTAGTAAATCCCCCCCCATATAAAGACCCCAACCCCATTAGTCTAATTACAACTCTCAAAACAAAACTCTCTTACTTATCTCTTATTTCTCTCTCTATTGGAAGACACCATTAAAGATTAACTGGTGGAGGGATTTGGGGGCTGTAAAGGGAAGATTTCACCATAAAATCTTCATCAAACGTTGAGGTATGGGATCTAATTCACCTTTGAGATCTCTTTCCTCAAAGGGTTCCTTCAAAGCATTTTCAAAAGTTGGGTTTTCATGTGGGTTCTTCTCAATCTCGAAAATTATGTTATGAATTGTTTTATTTTAATGTTTTATATTGGATAATATGAATACAGTAACATGTACTCTAACTTAATTTTATATATCTTGATGGTTTGGTCCAGTTTGTAGATGATGACCCTTAACCTTAGGTTGGATATTGACATGAATTAGGTTGAAATTGATTCAATTGACTTGATTATTGGTTTAATTGCTATTAAATGATGTTGTTACATTAATCATGAACATATTAGAGTGATTTGTAGTCTTTCATGCTAGATCTTAAAAATATGATCTAGGTTAGGAAGTGAATTGACATAAGTATCTTGTTTTAAGCTACGATCTAGTATTGAATTGTGATGTAGTGATTCTCCTAGCCTTGTTATCATGTTGATTATTGACTTATGATGATTTATACCCAAATCAGGTTGAATTGAGGGTTTATGGTAAGGCCTTGATAATGAACTATGAAGAAGACTTTGTAAGTCTTATGATCTCAATAATTTACTTCAAATTGTGGTTAATTATGATTAAGTCATGGTGTTATATTGGAGTATGCCTTGTATTAGGATTTATAGGGTGGTATGATGGTGAATTGAAATGTCTTTATTTTGATTGTGAGGTGTTGGCTTAAGATGTAAATGTTATAAGGAGGGTGAATGATTTACTAATGTGCCTTATCATGATATGAAAGGCTAATGTGTTATCCTCACCTATATGAATTGTAATAAAAGGACTTATACTCATGCAATTCTTATTGAGCTACGATGATGATGATGTTATACAAGGGTTGGACCCTATGACCTAAGCTAAGCTATGATTAATAATTAAAGGCTTAAAGATATTTCAAAAAGGGACTCTAGCTTAGCACCGGGTGAACTAGAGTGAGGAGTGTCCCTTCCCCCATAGGAACGGTAGGATCACTAAAGTACTCTTGAGATTGGAGACTACAATGAATGTAGCATAATGAGGGTCCCAACTATATCTCCTAGTTCTTGAACTATGTTGCCCCATAGAAATACTAGCTAGTGGATCCACGTCATTGCTATGTTTTATGTTTTGGTACTACCTTTGCAAGTAGTCCACCTTCCAAGGGTGTAGGGTTTTAAAACACCGTATTCCACACTAGCTCATGTGGTATATGTCGGTTAGGGAAATATGTTCCCAAAAGGTAAAAAGAATTAAAGGATTGAACTCTAACTAGGATAACCTAAGAGGTCTAGCTTAGTCTAGGTAGGGGTATGGGACTCTACCTAAGCATTGCATTAGTTAGCTTTGAGTGGAGTCTTAGGAGGATTTAATTATGTATGATTATGACTATAATAATATATCATATGTATATTATGAACTTTCACATTGTTGACACTATATGTTGTTTATTTCACTTATGAATTTGTGTTGGTTTCTATTGTTAAAGTAAGATGAAATGTATGTTTAAATGTCATGTTATGTGAAGTAGGATTATAGTCATGATTCTTGATGGATTACTTGATTGAGTAAGGTTATAAGGCTTTGCTTGGTTATTGCACTTGTTCACTTGATAGGGATTTATGGGTAATTGTTTGCTTTGTTTATAATATAAGTACTCTTATTCATGTTTATTGTTAATATGACTTGATGATAGAGTTACTTGAGTATGTATCTATTTATATGGAATGAATGGTTGACTTGACTAGACTTGAAGTTGTAGTTATTGTGATGAACATGCCTATAACTTAATGAATATGCAATATTGATTGGTATGATCCTATTGAGTGTGCCTAAAGGTTTTTAAATGAATAATGCATACTTTATGAAATGCCCTTTTTCTTAGCATGTTTATCAAAGTATGTGTGCATATGGTCTCATACTTAGTACAAGTGGAGTACTTTACTTTATGAAATGCCCTTTTCTTAGCATGTTTATCAAAGTATGTGTGCATATGGTCTCATACTTAGTACAAGTGGAGTACTAACCCCATTTCTTCCTTTTCCCCTACATTTTAGGTTCTGATCGTTGAAGTGCTTTGGAAGGCGACTTGAAGAAGACTTGGATCACATATTCATTCAAGTAGGGTAGGTCCTCAACCTCCTAGAGTGATGCCACTATCTAGCTTATGGAGTTGTTATATTTTAAGACTCTTTCATTTTCGTTCTTTTCAATTGAGTACCATACATTTGTATGACCTATATGCGGTCTTATTGGATTGATGTATGGGCTAGGCCCAAAATATGATACACTCTTAGTAGATGGTTATGAGATGAGACGACTATTATGACTATGATATTTTCTATATATATTTAAGTGTAATAAAAGTAGAAAGTTGTGTAACCTTCCTATACGAAGGGTCTTTGTATACTCGATATATATATATATATTATGTGTATGAAGAGGTCTATGTATCCTCCAAGTAGAAGTAATGAAAAGTTTTAATTTTTACCCTAAATTTGACCTATGAACGTAATGATGTAATCTAAGAGGCTAGTCTTAGTCCTGAAAAAAGACGATGACGACGGTTAAGTCTAGGGGGTAAACCCGGATGTGCATGAGGTTGAATTATCTTAGACTCAATGTCTCTCTCAACGACGTCTATGTAAGTTAGTATTTATAATTATAAAGTGCACCACACATATGGATATGAATCTACGTGTGCCTAGGAAACCCACTTTCTTGCAAATCTAATATCGTTCCATTAGAGTATACTTATGGTTTGCTTTTGCATCTAATCCTATTATTGTGATTATAGGAAAAATGAACACTCGAAGGAATGCAGCATGAAGACTTGAAGAGGATATTGCCAATGCGGGAGCTCCTCTCATACTGATGAAGTTCCTCCTCTTGAGAAACGAGAGAATGATGACCAATCCCCGATGAATCCTTCTCCTTTGACGGATGAGAATATAAAGGCCAATCTTCTTCAAATGGTCCAAGCCATCACTACTCAAGCATAATCCGCCACTGCTCAAGCCCAATCTATGACGACCCAAGCTAACCGAGAGGTTGTACCCTGTCCAAATTAACAAATTGCTACCATGGACTCCCATTCAAGGGACTTTACTAGGATAAACCTTACTACTTTTGACGGGTCTAAGGTTGAAAAATACCCCCAAGAGTTCATCGATGAAGTCTATAAGATACTCTTTGCTATGGGTTTGTCCACAAATAAGATGGATGAGTTGTCCACTTATCAACTCAAGGACGTGGATCAAGAATGGTACGTCAAAAGGAGAGATAATAGGCCATTGCGGGGTTGTCTGGTGACTTGGGAGATCTTCAAGAAGGCTTTTCTTGATTGGTTGTTTCCTAGGGAGATGAGGGAAGGAAAGTTGTTGGAGTTCATCAACATTCGTCAAGGAGGTATGAGTGTTCATGAATACTCCTTGAAGTTCACTAAATTGTCAAAATATGCTCCTTTTTTGGTTTCCGATCCTAGATATGAAATGAGCCTCTTTGTGATGGGTGTGTCGGATGATTTGCAAGAGGAGTGTCTATAAGACCTCAAAAATAACTTAGGTGAAGCTAGAGCCTAACATAGTTTTTGTAGTGGTATAATTCCCTAAAATGGTTTATAATGTTAATTTGAGGTAGTGTCTAAGAGTTTAGGTGCATTGGAAGTCAAACGCCAAGGGACGACCAAGACGTTCGACGACCAAGTCACCTATGTGCCTCATATGTGGTTTTATATGTTTATGTGTGATTCATGAGGTTATATGTTCCTTAAATGAATTATTATAACATATATAGGTAGTGTGTCATATTTCGTGAAGTTTGGAGGTCAAACGTCCAAGAACGTCCATAACGTTCGAAAGGCTTGCCTTGAGGCGACCTTGTGTGTCTATGTATGTTTCGTCAATTTTTACGTGTTCGTTTTGGATGAAACTCATGTGGTAGGTTGTAAACTTGTATTCGAGCTTATTTGTTGTTGAAATGTATGAGTACGACTCAATGTAGGACCCGCAAGAGGCCCTAAAGTAGGACCCCAAGTTCGGAGTTCAACACTGCCAGGCAATGGCCAAACGACGACCCAAACGATGGCCGGTCGACCAAGAAATGGCCCGTCGATTGATCCAAGTTGCCTGCAGGTTGAGGAGTATCTGAATCAATCCACGAGACCCCCATCAACGGGATGTGGGTGAGACCACGGACCGTCGATGCATTTGTTGATGGGGCAGCCTGTTTTCTGCTAGCTTTATGTTAACTTGAGGGGTGAAGTTGTAAATTCACCCCAAGTCTTATTAAATGTGAGGACAGTTGTTTTGAGTTTTTACTAATATTTTAAGAGTATACAAGTTATTAAACTCTCATTATAACCCTAACACCTAAATCAAAACATATTTCCTCCAAAAGTTTCTCCAAAAACCTCCATGTGAGTGCAAAGTGAAGATGAAGCTTGAAGATGGGTCTTCAATGGAGTTTCTTCTTCAATTAGCTTTGGGTTATTCAAATAAGGTATGAGAGTTCTTCATCTAAGTATTTCTATCACCTTAGATCTAATTTCAAAGATGATTTTTAAAGATTTCGAAAAGATTAAAAATGTCCAATTTCTACTCTAAGTCTTGGGTTCTTGCATAAATGGTTTCCAAACGTTTATATGTGATGAAATTGATGCATAATTGATTTTTTCCAATGAAATTCTCCATGAACCCTTGATCTTCTCAAATCTTTAAATTTCACTAAAATATGGGTGAATTGATTATGCTTTGATATTCATGAATCCATGTGTAGATTGTTATGGGCTTTTCATTCATGTATTGATTATGGTTAATTGGTTTATAGGTTGTTTCAATTTTATTAATTGAGTAATGAATACTCTTAGATCTATTGCATGGTAAGCTTATTGAATTGATATTTACTTAAGCTTATGATTTCTAATGTAATTTTCTATGGGCTACCTAATGATGCAATAATTATATTCAATTGATATATAGGTTGTATTAGATTGATAAGTTTATAATGAATTGACCTAGTTTCATTGATTATTGATATAATTGTATGGATTTGTCGGTTATGGCCTTGGGTAAGGGCCTTAGATATTGAATTGGATGATTTAGCTTTGAAAATCAAAGTGGTAAGATTGGAGTGGAGGTATGCTTCCCTAATTCATTTATTTTATGTTAATTATACTTCAATTATGTTGTGATTGGTATGGTCCACTTATGGTGGCGGTTCTATATGAATTGATGTGGCCTTGTCGATGTTACTTTATGCAATATGATTATGATGGCCTTGTCGGAACTACTTGAAGTATTATAATGATTTGTGTAGTTGGATTATGTTAAATATGATAATATCTATCTATATGTGAAGTAATGTGAAAGTATGTGTTCTTTCTATGAATGTTAGGAAATCATGTAAACTATGACTATTTGCTTCTATGTGTAGTCTTAGTGTTGATGCATGGTTGCTCCTACTTGGCAATATGAGTCTATAATATTTATATTGATGATGATATGATAGTGTGTAGGATGACTTAAAGATGATAATGGTTATTCCTATGTGCTTATAGAATGACTAGTAATATGCGTTAAGGTGAAGGATGTGGTGAATTGTCTTGATTGACTTGTGTCCCTTACTTGATGCTTGTATGAGCATGAATATGTGATTTCTTGACTTAGGATGCTTAAGTCTATTAGTCTTGAATGAATAATTGATATGTGACCTTGAATGATGTTAAGAAGTTCTTTTATGTGAAACCTTGAACCTAGTGATAAGTTTATGTATGTTGAAGTTGAAAGCCGTAATGGTATCCTTCAAGTAAGGAAATGATGGACTTAAGGTTGATTGAATGGAACGGCATCATATAAAACCCTAGGAAATTCATCATGAGCTTCTTGTCGCCATTGGAAGGTAGCCCTAAGAGATCCTCTTTGGTAGGGTAAATGTGATTGGGTTATGAACTTGTTAAGGAACTCTCTTATGTGAACCTCTAATGTGAATTTCTCAATGAGAATGAAGTCTAGGAACGAGTGAGTATGGTAAGGGTAGTAGTTCTAGTTAAGTATGAGACTAGATTACAAAGCTTGCTCTTTATATTCCTTAATCATGTGCCTAAATGGGATGTGTCCTAGGTCTACCCTTGGCAAGTAGAACACCTTCATCGGAGTAGGTTAGAAATCCGGATTCCATGAGTTTCTACCATGGTCTATGTCGGTTATTGCTTATTCTCATCTTATGGGATACTTACGAGCATTAGAGAAGTTCTATGAAGTTAAGGTAGTGGTATGGGACGCTCTATCTACACATTGCAGAATAGGCTTTCAAGGTGTTAGTGAGAGTCCCTAGGTCTTGTCTAAGGCCATTACTTTAATGTCCTTTATGTGATTAATGATTCTTAATGAACTAATGAATTAATGACTTAAGTTAAAAAAGAATGTTAAATGAAGTAGTACTTATCTAGAGTAATTAAGGGTTGTCTAGTTAAGGTGTGAAGGGGGCATGGGAATGGTCACTTCTTATTTTACCTAGATAAGTCTTAAGAATGACTCTAGTTAAGGAAGTTGGTTGATTATGTGGACATGATCTAAGCCTTAGGTAGTTTTACGGATTACTTAGGTAATCTTGAATAGGTCATATGGACATTATCTTCTTGATTTACTTAAGTAGGTCTTTTGATAGCCTTTGGAAGGAATATGTCATATCATCTATGTGTTGATGTATTATGTGAGCATGATTCTATCCTAGGAAGTCTATAGGATCTCTTGATTGTGTGTGTAAGGGATTGTATGGGCGGTCGCTTCACAACTCACTCAAGTGAACCTTAGATTCACCTTGGTATGAGAATCTCATGTTCTTATGTTGACGTCTCTTAAGTGTGTATGTGACTCATTATAAGTAATCTTGAGGGTCGTTAGGAACATCTAGAGAGAGTGTATGGGCAGTCTCTCTTTGTGTGAATTAAGTGAATCTTAGAATAGCTTTGAGTGAGAAGATTACATGCTAAAGGGTGTTTAAAGTGAAGTGAAGGAACTTGAGTGTACAGTGAAGTGAATTCACTGTAAAGTTCGCTAAAAATGTGACTTTTTCTCAAATGATTTCTTCTGTGTTTTTAAGTTGTTAAATGTTGTTCTTATGCTTATAGTACGATGTTTTTAATCGAAATTCATGAAAAGCATGTTATTTACTAAATGTCCCCTTTTCATGATTTTTGCATGGCTTCCATAATTAGTACATCTAATGTGCTAACCCCTTCTTTTTCCTTTTTGACTAAAGTGCAAGGAATTGGAAGTCTTGATGTGCCATTGAGGATGGATAGGTTTCTAAGGCTTGAAGATGAAGTATTGGTGAGTCCTCATCGATTCAAGGACAAACTCCACATGTCCCTTATGTCATAGACTTTATTTTATTGTCTTGTATGGGATTTGTACCAAGTGTTGTATACTCTAAAGTTTAGATTGTTCAAGTATATGTTGTAAAGATTTAATGTTTTAAATGAAAGTCTTCTGCTTGTGTAATGTTTATGAAAGAGTTCTTCGTGTGTCAAGAAAGTTTTAAATTCTTACCTATTTCAGAATGTGTATTATGCATTGAATGAAATGAGAGGCTTAGATGAGACTTCTAAATCTCATTTACCGTGTGACGACACAAAAAAACTCTAACTTCTAGGGTGTACTTGCGGGTTTTGACAGTGTCATTCGGCTATGCTACATGACACATGAACATTTCTCGTCGTATGGTGCATGCCAAGAATGTGGAAGAGGCAAGGGCTAAGAGGAAGTAGAGATGCTAAGAGGGCAAGATCTTTGGATGGAGGTTATTCTAATAATAGGCTTGAGATAAAAGACAAGCCTAGATTCAAGAAGAGGGTTTCTAATCAAGTTCCTTCCAAGTTCCCTAAGGCTAGTGATGATAGGGTGTCTAACCTCAATCCTAAGAAGGGAAAAGGTACTAGTTTACCAACTAAGAAGCCAACTTGTGAAAACTGTGCGGGAAGCACTATGGTGATTGCCTTAAGGGGACGTACAATTGTTTTGGTTGTGGTAAAAGTGGTAACAAGGTTAGGGATTGCCCTAATATGAGGGGTCAAGACAAGGGTAGTGTTCAGGCTCAAGCAAGTGGTTCAAATGAGGCTCTAAAGAAGAACTGCTTCTATGCTCTCCGCTATAGGAGTGAGCAAGAGACTTCTTCTGACATGATGACTGATATGTTGAAAGTCTTCTCTATTGATGTATATGTCTTACTTGATCCCGGTGCTACTTTATCATTTGTTACCCCTCTAGTAGCCAAAAAGTTTGACATTTTGATCGGTATTTTGCATGAACCTTTTATAGTGTCTACTCCGGTGGGTGAGTCGGTTGTTGCAAAAAGGGTGTATAGAAATTGTCCTCTAATATTTCCAATAGAGTTTCTTATGATGAACTAGTAGAACTTGATATGCTCGATTTTGATATTATATTATGTATGGATTGGTTGCATGCTTGTTTTTCCTCTATTGTTTGTAGAACAAGGGTGGTGAAGTTTAACTTTCAAAATGAACTTGTTGTAGAGTGGAAAGAGGGAAACTCTATTCCTAGAGGTCGTATCATCTCTTGTCTGAAATCATGCAAAATGATCTCTAAAGGTTATCTATACCATATTGTAAGAGTCCAAGATCTAGGCTCCAAAATTCCTCCCATTGTGTCGGTCCCCATAGTGAGTGAGTTTCGGAGGTTTTTCCTAATGATCTTCCCAGTATCCCTCTCGAACGAGGAATTGATTTTGATATCGATTTGCTACCGGATATAAATCCCATTTCAATTCCTCCTTATCGGATGACTCCCGCCGAATTGAAAAAGTTGAAGGCACAACTCAAAGATTTACTAAACAAAGGCTTCATAAGACCTTGTATTTCTCCATGGGGTGCTCCGGTTCTATTTGTGAAGAAGAAGGATGGGTTCTTAATAATGTATATTAATTACCGCCAACTCAATAAAGTCACAATCAAGAAGAAGTATCCTCTCCCTCGGATTAAAGACTTGTTTGATCAACTCTAAGGGGCAAGATACTTTTATAAGATTGACTTGAGGTCGGGGTATCACCAACTTAGGGTGAGAGGTGAGGATATACCAAAGATGACATTTCGGACTAGATATGGTCATTATGAGTTCTTAGTAATGTCCTTTGGTCTCACTAATGCTCCGACATCATTTACGCACCTAACGAATAGGGTGTTTCAAAGTCACCTAGATTCATTAGTCATTCTCTTCATTGACGACATCATGGTATATTCGAGAAATAAGGGTGATCACATGAACCATTTGAGGGTAGTGTTGGATGTACTTAAAGAACATCAATTGTTTGCCAAGTATAGTAAATGTGAGTTTTGGTTGAGGTCAGTGACATTTCTTGGTCATATCATCTCTAGTGAGGGAGTAGAGGTTGATCCAACAAAAATGGAGGAGGTAAAAATTGGCCTAAACCATTGGCTCCAACCGATATTAGGAGTTTCTTGGGTATAGCCGGTTATTATTGGAGTTTTGTTGATGGTTTTGCGTCCATTCCATCTACCTTGACTACTTTAACCCAAAAGAGTAAGAAATTTGAGTGGTCGGAGTCATGTGATAGAAGTTATCAAATGTTGAAAGATAAGCTTACTTCCGCTCTGGTGTTGACTTTACCGGAGGGTACAAAGAGTTTTATTGTGTATTGTGACGCATCCCGAGTGGGTTTAGGGTGTGTGCTTACACAACATGGGAAGATAATAGCCTATGCTTCTAGTAAACTTAAGGTGCATGAGAGAACCTATCCAACTCATGACCTTGAGTTAGAGTTCGTGGTTTTTGCCTTGAAATGTGGAGGCATTACTTGTATGGTGTCCATGTTGATGTCTATACCGACCATAGAAGTATCCAATATGTGTTTACCCAAAAGGAGTTGAATCTCCGACAAAGAAAGTGATTAGAATTGTTGAAAGATTACGACATGAGTGTCCTCTATCACCCCGGCAAGGCCAATGTGGTTGCAGATGCTCTAAGTAGTATGACTATGGGTAGTGTATCTCACATAGATGAAGCCAAGAAAAACCTAGTGAAGGATGTTCATATGTTGGCTAGGTTGGGTGTGCGGTGAGAAGATTCTCTCCGAATCGTGGATTCATGGTCCATCATAACTCCGAGTCATCATTAATAGTTAAGGTGAAGTCCAAACAACACTTTGATAAATCATTGATGGAGTTGAAGGAATCGGTCCTTGGCAAGCTTAATGAGGCATTCTCCATTGGGGGTGGTATTTTGAGGTACCAAGGAAGATTATATGTTCCCAAGGTAGATGAGTTGAGGAACCGGATCCTTGAGAAAGCCCATGGGTCCCGGTACTCCATTCATTGGGGTTCGAAAAAATGTACCATGACCTTAGGGAAGTAATTTGGTGGGAAGGTTTTATGAAGGACATAACGGAGTTTGTTGCTAAGTGTCCGAATTGCCAACAAGTATAAGTCGAACATGAAAAGTCAGGGACGAATGTTCCTAAGCGGGGTATAATGTAACACTTCGAGAATCCAAGACGTGTCTTAAAACCTAACGTAAGTGTCATAAGGTCTAGATATTGTTATAAGGCCTATTTTAATGTTTATAAATCATTTAGGAACTCTAGAAACCAAAATGTCCAAGAACGTCCATGACGTTCGGAAACTAGTTCTAGGATGTACTAGCGTGCCTTAGCCTATTTGACTAGCTTTTAGGATTTGAAAATCCATGAAAATTGGTGGAAGGGTATCTGACATGTGTTTAAGTTAATTTATGGTCAAACGTTCAGGTACGACTCCCCAAGGACCAACCAAGGGCCCTTGAGGAGGACATTTGCACGTTGGTGTCAACATTGCCTAGGCAGTGTGCACCCATGAAAGGGCAATTGACGTGGCGTCGTTTCCAACCATCGACCAACACATAGATAATTTGTTTGAATCCCTAACCCGCACAGTCTCTGACAAGGACAATGGATGTGCAGCACGGATGAGGCCTGGTCCGTTGACTAACCCACAATCCTTGGATCGTGGAGTCGTCGGTGGTACTGCAATTTCCTGCATATTTTTATTAAGTTTCATTAGTAAATTAAGGGGTTAGGCCGTTTGTTAGGTGATTAGGGAAGCCTAATTAACTTATTTAACCCCCCCCCCATATAAAGACCCCAACCCCATTAGTCTAATTACAACTCGAAGAACAAAACTCTCTTACTTCTCTCTTCTTTCTCTCTCTATTGGAAGACACCATTGAAGATTAACTAGTGGAGGGATTTGGGGGCTGTAAAGGGACATTTCACCATCAAATCTTCATCAAAAGTTGAGGTATGGGATCTAATTCACCTTTGAGACCTCTTTCCTCAAAGGGTTCCTTCAAAGTATTTTCAAAAATTGGGTTTTCATGTGGGTTCTTCTCAATATTGAAAATTATGTTATCAATTAGTTTGTTTTTATGTTTTATATTGGATAATATTAATAGATTAACATGTATTCTAAATTAATTTTATATATCTTGATGGTTTGGTCTAGTTTGTAGATGATGACCCTTAACCTTAGGTTGGATATTGACATGAACTAGGTTGAAATTGATTCAATTGACTTGGTTATTGGTTGAATTGCTATTAAATGATGTTGTTACATTAATCATGAACATATTAGAGTGACTTGTAGTCTTTCATGCTAGTTCTTAAAAAGATGATCTAGGTTAGGAAGTGAATTGACCTAAGTATCTTGTTTTAAGCTACGATCTAGTATTGAATTGTGATGTAGTGATTCTCCTATCCTGGTTATCATGTTGATTATTGACTTATGATGATGTATACCAAAATCGGGTTGAAATGAGGGTTTATGGTAAGGCCTAGATAATGAACTGTGAAGAAGACTTTGTAAGTCTTATGATCTCAATAATTTACTTCAAATTGTGGTTAATTATGATTATGTCATGGTGTTCTATTGGAGTATGCCTTGTATTAGGATTGATATGGTGGTATGATGTTGAATTGAAATGTCTTTATTTTGATTGTGAGGTGTTGGCTTAAGATGTAAATGTTATAAGGAGGGTGAATGATTTACTAATGTGCCTTATCATGATATGAAATGCTAATGAGTTAACCTCACCTATATGAATCGTAATGAAAGGACTTATACTCATGCAATTCTTATTGAGCTACGATGATGATGTTATACAAGGGTTAGACCCTATGACCTAAACTAAGCTATGATTAATAATTAAAGGCTTAAAGACATTTCAAAAAGGGACTCTAGCTTAGCACCGGGTGAACTAGAGTGAGGAGTGTCCCTTCCCACATAGAGATGGTGAGATCACTAAAGTACTCTTGAGATTGGAGACTACAACTAATGTAGCATAAAGAGGGTCCCAACTATGTCTCCTAGTTCTTGAACTATGTTGCCCCATAGAAATACTAGCTAGTGGATCCACGCCGTTGCTATATTTTATGTTTTGGTACTACCTTTGCAAGTAGTCGACCTTCCTTCAGTGTAGGGTTTTATAACACCGGATTCCACACTAGCTCATGTGGTATATATAGGTTTGGGAAAGCTGTTCCCAAAAGGTAAAAAGAATTAAAGGATTGAACTCTAACTAGGATAACCTAATGGGTCTACCTTAGTCTAGGTAGGGGTATGATACTCTACCTAAGCATTGCATTAGTTAGCATTGAGGGGAGTCTTAGTAGGATGTTATTATGTGTGATTATGCTAATAATAATATATGATATGTATATGATAAATTTGCACATTGTCGACACTATATGTTGTTTAGTTCACTTATGAATATTTGTTGGTTTATATTGTAAAAATAAGATGAAATGTATGTTTAAATGTCATGTTATGTGAAGTAGGATGTTAGTCATGATTCTTGTTGGATTACTTGATTGAGTAAGGTTATAAGGCTTTGCTTGGTCATTGCACTTGTTGACTTGATAGCGATTCATGGTTAATTGTTTGCTTTGTTTACAATATAATGTACTCTTATTCATGTTTATTGTTAATATGACTTGGTGATAGAGTTACTTGAGTATTTATCTACTTATATGGTATGAATGGTTGACTTCACTAGACTTGATGTTATAGTTATCGTGATGAACATGCCTATGACTTAATGAATATCCAATATTGTTTGGTATGATCCTATTGTGTGTGCCTAAAGGTTTTTAAATGAAAAATGCATACTTTATGAAATGTCCCTTTTTCTTAGCATGTTTTTCGAAGTATGTATGCATATGGTCTCATACTTAGTACAAGTGGCGTACTAACCTCAATTCTTCCTTTTCCCCAAAAATTTATGTTCAGTTCGTTGAAGTGTTTTGGAAGGCGACTTGAAGAAGGCTTGGATCTCTTATTCATCCAAGTAGGGTAGGTCATCAACTTCCGAGGGTGATGCCACTATCTAGCTTATGGAGTTGTTATGAGTTTGAGACTCTTTCGTTTTCTTTCTTTTCAATTGAGTACTATTCATTTGTATGACCGATATGCGGTCTTATTGGATTGATGTATGGGCTAGGACCAAAATTTGATACTCTTAGTCAATGGTTATGAGATGAGATGACTATTATGACTATGATATTTTCTATATATATTAAGTGCAATAAAACTATAAGGCTATGTAACCTTCCTATACGAAGGATCTATGTATACTCGATATATATATGTTATGTGTATGTAGAGGTCTATGTAAAACTCCAAGTAGATTTAATGAAAAGTTTTAATTTTTCCTCTAAATTTGACCTATGAATGTAATGATGTAAACTAAGAGGCTAGTCTTAGTCCTCAAAGAGGACGACAACGCCGGTTACGTCTAGGGGGTAAACCCGAATGTGACAAAATTACATCATAAGTCCGACGTGATACTATCTAATTGAAAATTACGAGGCACTAAAGCACAACAACTAAGAATTCAGACGACGTGAAATGCAAATACACACAAAATCCCCAATGAGCACATGACCAAGAACAAATAGTACAACACTTGAACAACTATAGAGATGAATTAGTTTATTTACACACACAGCATAAGTATATCCAAAAAAATACATCAGTGACATGCATAACACTTCAAAATTGTATTTACATTCCATTAGTACCATATGATGCTTACAAAGTTAACACATCAGTTTAAAAAGAGAAATACAGGAAAAAGACAAATTAAATTACTGAACACTCATATATTACTCAAAACCAATAAATTTCGTGCAGGCTCTTTACCTAGTTTATATATATATAAGAGAACATTAGGCCCACCTACGTGGCGTCACCACAAACAAGAATTCCCTTTTAATTTATTTATTTCTAAAATTAGTCTTCTCCTTTCATAAAACATTATGACATTTATGAGAAAATGTGACTTTTATAAAAATTTCTGACTTTAATAAAGAGTTGCGACTTTTATGAAAATTTGATTTTTTATGAAAAGTTGTGACTTTAATGAAGATATGCAATTTTTATGAAAAGTTGTGGTTTTTATGAAAGGTTGTGAGCTTTCCGAAGGGTTGCACTTTTCCAAATAGTTATAACCTTTCTGATAAGGCACAATAAACATTTGTTCACAGTACCCTTTGTTATGTAGGGATTTTTTCTCATTTTAAAACAAATAAAATTTTGAACCTCTTCTTCTTCTTCACAATTAAATATTTGTGTACTTTGCTCCTAGTGAGTGGCTCAGTGACACCATTGCTTATGTTACAAATCCTAGTATGTATTTTTACAGTCATTAATTTATGTTTACGTTATTAAGAATAAATGATAAGATGCAATAATTTTTATTTTCCTTTACATTATTAATGTTTGTTACTACGTAATCTTGTATGTAAGATAATATAGTATTTTAATTTTAATGAATAATAGGTTTTAAGTATTATTATATAAATTTTGTGATATTAAATTCCCACGCTTTGCACAGGTAATTTTACTATTTGAGTAAAAAACTAATCATATTGATCAAATTTAACTTGGAGAATTGAGAAATCTTTGGGGCTCAAAAGGTAAATAGAAACATTGATAAAACCTTACAAACCTTGAAGATTAAAGGCAAAAATCAATGGAGAAATAAGGAGACTTGGAGCTTGAACTCTATATTTTCTTCTTGGATCTTTAGAGGATTCGGAGGAGATGAACTTGGATGTGATTTGAGAATTTGACTGAATGAGGGAATTGGGGTAATTTTAGGAGTAGACGGGCAGTTAAAGGACATAGAATTAGAGTAAAAAGACATCAGGTATGTATTAACTTCATAGGAAAGGACCGAAATACCCTTGAGAAATAACTATCATATAATCTTTCAGGTTGGACCTATGGTATGTCGAACTTTCTACCGCCCGTATTGGTCAAGCGTAGAACAAATTCCAGAAACTGAAATTCACCTTTCCTCCCACGAGACCATCCTACAGTCCATCTAAATTCCTATGGTCTATATACCCCTTTCGTAGTTCTCATCTTTTTGT
Organism: Solanum corneliomulleri; assembly: GCA_027704805.1. Taxonomy (NCBI): domain Eukaryota; kingdom Viridiplantae; phylum Streptophyta; class Magnoliopsida; order Solanales; family Solanaceae; genus Solanum; species Solanum corneliomulleri. The sequence goes on along the minus strand of JAKWIY010003060.1, from coordinate 20,660,546 downwards.
CCAAAATTTTTCTAAGTTGGGAACCTTTGTACTGAACCAATTCTACTCGTAGAACAAAAATTGACCGATCAAATCATTCTGTAGGCCTGAGATCCTAAATCAAATCTCTAAATTATTCCTATGAATGTCATCAGTGGTTCTTCTAGCCTCCTATGGTTCACCTTGTCAACTTGTATGTCCAATCTTCATAAACTTAAAATTTCCAAACTCAACTAAAGTTGTACGACCTTTAGAACCTTCTAGTGTTCGGACATTAGATTCATAGATCACAACATCAGCAGAATTTCTGTACTTTTCCTTTCTAACTCGACTTTCCATTTTTTGAGGTGTTACATTTTGGGAATAATGTTGTTATGTCATTTCATTCTTCTTCAACATCCTCATTATCTTCCATTTGGTATATTTTGAATCTTCTCACCACTCCTTCATGAAAGTATCTTGAAAAAATGGCCTGATATCTTCATTTGTTCTACATCTACACACTGAGATATGTTCAAGGTACACCTTTTTGGTAATTTGGTATTTTTAAACATTGTGCAGAGCACTTCTTTTCTTATAGATTCATGGAAAATAGGATTAATTAAGTATACTTTTCCATTTGCAGTATCTTTTACAAGATGCAATTCCTTTTTTATCCCATTCATTACAAGTGTTGTTGAAAATTATTGTGATCCAATGTCTTTCCTAATACCTCCCTCGCAAGCTAACTATCAAACATGGTTTTCTCATGATGCATCACATCTAGATTGTGCCTCATGTCATTTGTAACCCAATATGGTAACTAAAAGAAGATGGATCTTTTCTTCAATGGACCCTTAGTAGTCCGGTGCCTTTACTTTTGGCCCTTTCAAAAAATATTGTTGAAATATTGTAGTGTTTCAATCACTTCTTCACCTGACAAAGGTGTAGGTGCAAGTCATTGATCCTCCGCACCAAGTCTATGATCCACTATAGCATTAAAGGATTTCATGTCTTTGATATGAACGATCAGGAGGCAAAAATGTTTGGTGACCTAAGGAAAACATCTTTCGAATATGCTTCAAACATTGATATAAAACATCTTTCGAATATGCTTCAAATATTGATAGGATGTGTTATAGTTATAAATTGGAATGTCATTCTCCTCTTAGCACTCCATCTGGACAGCATTGCTAGAACCAGAAAATCACTAACTGTCGATAACAAGGCTGCACACATTTGATATATTTGGTTTGTATGGGCATAATATGTTTCTACCCTAATTATCCATAGCTATTCAACTCATAAATTAATGTTCATAGGTACAGATCAATATCATTTCTTGGAGGATAGATGAGGAATGATCATTGATAACATTATGTGCTCGGCTTCATGCAAATGCACGCTGATAGACTGTAATTTATTAACATAACAGGTCACGTGCTATGGGAAATGCTCATGTTCCAAAATAGATTAAATCTATCACTTGAAAGATCAATCTGGCATTTATAGGATGTTTCGAGAAGGATGAATGCAAAAAAACAAAATCCTTTCAAGCTTCTCCATCAGCAGGGTGTCTTAATTTTTTGTCATTATGTCGTTCAATGATGACATGCCATCTCATTGCAGCAGCCATTTCAGAACTCATGAACAATTTTTGACGTCTTGGTTTCAAAGGACAATATCTCAAAACCTTGGCTGGTATTTAATATTTTCCAGTAGTGAATTCATTAACAACATTTGACTATCCAGAAGACCCACAAATAGAGCAATTATGGGAATCTACCTTGTCTTTTCAAAAGAGCATGTAATCATTACGATATAGACGTATTCATTCATAACTGAGACTCAAACTTCTATCATTTTCCTATCCTTACTAAAAGATTCAGATAGTTGAGAAAAAGGAAATTATTCTTTCACCCATTCTAGCATATTTGAAAAAGCCACATTACTCAACTCATGCATTGTTATAAGCAAGTATAACTGAATCACAAAAACTCAACTTATTGAAGCTCTTACACCATGGATATAACTCATTTTCCCTTCTTCAACTAATTTAAATAACTTCTTTAATTTGCATCTTTAGACAATCCGTCTCTCACCCCTTATTCATCTCCTACACTATCTTCTATCTTTCTAAATTTGTCATGAAGTAGTCCATCAATATCATGACTATTACAAGCTTCATCATTACTGCTAATTGGCTGAGGTGTACTTGTAGATATTGTAACGACCTGTTTAGTCGTTTTGAGCAGCAGATTTTATTTCTGGAAAAACTGGCTGAGAGAACGGATCCCACGACGGACCGTCGTGGGCACGACAGACCGTCGAGGGAGTCTCATTCCAAAACACTTAGAATTCTAAAATTTAAGTACTGAAATCGACTCTCTAAACTTCGTAACGGAATGGCAGGACGGACCGTCGTGGGCACGACGGACCATCACAGACTCTTCAAGGAAATTGAGTCTCTGAACTTTGTGACGGACCTGCAGGACGGACCGTCGCAGGCACGACGGGCCGTCACAGGTTGCGTAATCCCAGTCTGGGTCGGATTTCTGTAAATATTTTAAGGGGCGTTTTGGACTATTCCTGCTTTAATTATAAAGTTAGTGGGTTAAAGTTAATAGTTTAATTACTTGGGGGTTAAAAGAGATAACCTCGAGTTAATTAGTGGGTTGATTCCTCATCTTTTATACTTAATTACATGCTAATTAGGGTAAAAGAAAGAGGGTTTGAACAAGAAAAATAAAAAGAACAAAGAGAGAGAAAGGATCGAACGAGAAAGAGGAGAAACGAAGAGGAAACAAAGCTTTGGGGAATTTGCTTGCTTGATCACTAATCTTCGGTGGAGATAGGTTATGGTTTTTATGCTATTTGTAGTAAACTCTTAATAGCGAATGATATGTATTGGGTAGTATTGTAAACCCTTCTATATGCTTAATTGTATGCTTGCATGAATGTGATTATATAATTGTGATAAATAAGCATGATGAAGCTATTGAATCCTAAATCTTGAAAAAAACCCTAATCTACTTTGTTAATGATGATGCCTTGGTATAAAAGAAGGCTTGATGAACTAAAGTAATGAGATCGATGATGTCTTGGTATAAGAGAAGGCTTGATGAACTAAAGTAATGAGATTGATGATGCCTTGGTATAAAAGAAAGATTGATGAATTCATAGAATGAGATTAGTGGAGCGGGTGTCACGAACCGACACGTAGAATTAGGGGATCGGAGTGTCACGTTCCGACACATAGTATTAGGGGATCGGGTGTCACGAACCGATACGTAGAATTAGGGGATCAGAGTGTCACGTTCTGACACATAGTATTAGGGATCGGGTGTCACGAACCGACACGTAGAATTAGGGGATCGGAGTGTCACATTCCGACACATAGTATTAGGGGATCGGGTGTCACGAACCGACACGTAGAATTAGGGGATCTTAGTGTCACGTTCTGACACATAGTAGTAGGGGAGCGGAGTGTCACGTACCGACACAAGAGGAATAAAGATGATGAATCTTGAAATATGATAATATACTCAATCTAATGAACCTAATTCCCAAATGAGTATGGTATTGAGGCTTGAGTCCTCATGGGTGAACTTGGCGGTACTTATTAATGATTATAGTACTTGTTGTTGCTACATGTTGAGTATTGTAGTTGATTTACGATATTATCTGATATATACTGTTTTCTATTTTGAGTTGGCCGATGATACCTACTCAGTACTTGTTTTTGTACTGACCCCTACTTGTATGTTTTCTTCTTTTTTGTTATTTGTGGAGTGCAGCAAACGTGCCGTCGTCTTCAACTCAACCGCAACTCTAGCCATCTTCATTCATTACAACCGGATTTCAGGAGCTAATGCTTCTAGCTTGGACTGGATCTTCTTCTTCATGTCTTGATGCCTTGAAGTTCCGGCATGGACTAGCTTTTATTTGTTTTAGCTTCTTCTAGATGCTTTTAGATTAGTAATTTGAGGATAGATGTTCTTGTGATGATGACTTCCACATTTTGGGGAATAATAATTTGAGTTTTTAGAAGTTATTGAATTGATTTTCATTAATGAGTTTAAGTCTTCCTCATTACTTATGTTGATATTATATTGAAATGTTGGGGTTTAGATTGGTTGGTTCGTCACATAGTAGGATAAGTGTGGGTGCCACTCGCGGCTCGGTTTTGGGTCGTGACAAACTTGGTATCAGAGCATTAGGTTTGTTGGTCTCATCACACAAGAACGAGTCTATTAGAGTCTTAAGGAACGGTAGGGGGACGCCTTTACTTTTCTTTGAGAGGCTATAAGACTTTAGGAAAATTCCATTCTTTCTTTCTTTCTTTCGTGCTATTACTTGGATCCAATTGGTATCTAGGTGATACAAATTGGTATCTGACCATCTTCACTCTATTTCGCAGATGGTTAGAACTAGAGCAACGACTGCACCAACACCAACACCGGCAAGACAGGATGCGTCTGAGCCAGCCACTAGGGCTGTTGCTCGGAGAGGAGTAGTGGCGAGAGGCCGTGGAAGAGGTCGTGGGAGGACGTCCTCTAGAGGAAGAGGACAAGCACCTAGCCCACCTGGTACTAGGGCGGTGACTCCTCCATTGACTGAGGAAGTGATAAGAGAGGATGAGGAAGGGAGAATGAACAAGTGCAGAATGAGGAATTACCACCCCAACCTACCCCAGAAATGATCAATCAGGTTCTTGCTTATCTTAGCGGGTTATCTGATCAGGGCCAGACACCTCCAGTGTTTTCTGCACCAGCACCTCAGGTTCCGGAGGTACAACATGCAGCTACTATGGCTCCCCGCATGGATGCCTCATTGGAAATAGGCACGTTTCCTCGTCTGACTACAGGGCCTATAATGACAAATGATCAGCATAAACTTTTCAGTAAGTTCTTGAAATTGAAACCTCCAGTCTTCAAGGGTGCTGAATCTGAGGATGCCTACGATTTTCTGGTTGACTGCCATGAGCTACTACACAAGATGGGTATAGTAGAACGGTTTGGTGTTGAGTTTGTGACTTATCAGTTTCAAGGGAACGCCAAAATGTGGTGGCGGTCACATGTTGAGTGTCAACCAACAGAGGCACCACCTATGACTTGGGCATCATTCTCTAGCTTGTTTATGGAGAAGTATATCCCCGGGACTTTGAGGGATAGGAAAAGAGATGAGTTCTTGAGCCTAGAGCAAGGTAGGATGTCGGTTACTGCATATGAGGCTAAGTTTCGTGCATTATCCAGGTATGCCACCCAACTTTGTTTCAGTCCACAAGAGCGGATTCGCCGTTTTGTGAAGGGGTTGAGGTCAGAGTTGCGGATTTCAGCCTTACAGGTAGCGGCTACAGCGAAATCCTTTCAGGAAGTGGTAGACTTCGTAATAGAGGTGGAGGGGGTGAAGCCAGATGACTTCACCATGGCATCGACATCAAAAAGGTTTCGAAAGGGAGGTGAGTTTAATGGTTCTTACTCTAGAGGACAAGGCTCAGGAGGTTACTCGGTCCGACCAATTCAGTGTTCACTACAAACTGTAGTTGGGGGACCACCTCAGACTGGTCAACACTTCTCTGAGAGACCTATGCTTGACTCCAGAGAGTGTTATGGATGTGGGGAGACTGGACATATTAGGAGGAATTGTCCAAAACAGAGTTATAGACCCCCAATAGCTAGAGGTAGAGGTGGTCATGGTAGAGGCCGTTATTCTGGAGGACGTGGTGGCCGAGGTAATGGTGGTCACCAAAACGACCGGGGTTATGGACAAACTGGAGCCACTACAGCACAACATGGAGGGGCAACGGGCAGACAGGCGATAGGGCCCATTGTTACGCTTTCCCTGGGAGATCTGAAGCGGAGACATCTGATGTTGTTATCACAGGTAATCTTTTGGTTTGTGATTGCATGGCTTCTGTATGATTTGATCCTGGCTCCACGTTTTCATATGTATCCTCCTCATTTGCTACTGGTCTTAATTTACATTGTGAATTGCTTGACATGCCTATTCGTGTTTCTACTCCGGTGGGTGAGTCTGTGATAGTTGAAAAAGTATATAGGTCTTGTCTGGTGACTTTTGTGGGGAGCAACACTTATGTAGATTTGGTTATCTTAGAAATGGTTGACTTCGATGTAATTCTGGGTATGACTTGGCTTTCTCCAAATTTTGCAATCTTGGATTGTAATGCTAAAACTGTGACGTTAGCCAAGCCTGGGACAGATCCGTTAGTGTGGGAGGGCGACTACACTTCCACTCCGGTTCGTATCATCTCCTTTCTTCGTGCTAAGAGAATGGTTAGTAAGAGGTGTTTAGCTTTCTTGGCACATCTCAAGGATGACACTACCCAAGTACCTTCAATTTAGTCGGTTTCGGTAGTCCGTGAGTTTCTGGATGTGTTCCCTGCAGATCTTCCTGGTATACCACCAGATAGAGATATCGATTTTTGCATTGATCTGGAACCGGGAACTCGCCCCATTTCTATACCCCCTTATAGAATGGCTCCCGCTGAGTTAAGAGAGTTAAAGGCCCAACTTCAAGAGTTGTTGAACAAAGGCTTCATTAGACCAAGTGCATCTCCTTGCGGTGCTCCGATGTTATTTGTGAAGAAGAAGGATGGGAGTTTTCGGATGTGCATAGACTACCGGCAGTTGAACAAGGTAACTATTAAGAACAAGTACCCCATTCCTCGCATTGATGACTTGTTCAATCAGTTACAAGGTGCTTGTGTCTTCTCTAAGATTGACTTGAGATCCGGTTATCATCAATTGAAAATACGGGCAACAGATGTGCCAAAGACTGCTTTTCAAACCAGGTATGGGCATTACGAATTCGTAGTAATGTCTTTTGGTCTTACTAATGCCCCTGTTGCTTTCATGAGCTTGATGAACGGGATTTTTAAGCCATATCTGGATCTCTTTGTTATCATATTTATTGATGATATACTGATATACTCCAAGAGTAAGAAAGAACATGAGGAGCATTTGAGAATTGTGTTGGAAGTATTAAGGGAAAAAAGGCTTTATGCCAAATTCTCCAAGTGTGAGTTTTGGCTAGATTCAATGTCCTTCTTGGGGCACGTGGTTTCTAAGGATGGAGTGATGGTGGATCCTTCTAAGATTGAGACAGTGAAGAATTGGGTAAGACCTACTAATGTGTCAGAAATAAGGAGCTTTGTTGGGTTAGCTAGCTATTACCGTCGATTTGTCAAAGGATTCTCTTCTATTGCTTCCCAATTGACGAACTTGACTAAGCAGAATGTTCCATTTGTATGGTCGGATGAATGTGAGGAAAGCTTTCAGAAGCTCAAGACCTTGTTGACTACTGCACCAATCCTTACCTTGCCAGTAGAGGGTAAGAATTTCATTGTTTATTGTGATGCATCCTATTCTGGTTTTGGTGCAGTGCTAATGCAAGAGAAGAATGTAATTGCTTATGCTTCGAGGCAATTTAAGGTGCACGAACGCAATTACCCGACCAATGATTTGGAATTGGCCGCGGTAGTATTTGCATTAAAGCAATGGAGGCACTATCTGTATGGGGTAAAGTGTGAAGTCTATACGGTTCATCGTAGCCTACAATATGTCTTTACTCAGAAGGATTTGAATTTGAGACAGAGGAGATGGATGGAACTACTAAAGGACTATGATATTACCATCTTGTATCACCCAGGAAAGGCTAATGTTGTGGCAGACACCTTAAGTAGAAAAGCAGGGAGCATGGGTAGTTTAGCTCACTTACAGGTTTCCAAACGCCCATTGGCTAGAGAAATCCAAAACTTGGCTAATGACTTTATGAGGCTAGAAGTAAATGAGAAGGGAGGATTTTTGGCTTGTATGGAGGCGAGATCTTCTTTTATTGACAAGGTTAAGGGAAAGAAGTTTGATGATGAGAAACTAAGTCGAATTCGGGATATGGTGTTGCGAGGAGAGGCTAAAGAGGCAATAATTGATGAGGAAGGTGTTTTGAGAATTAAGGGAAGGGTATGTGTGCCCCGTGTTGATGATTTGATCCACACTATTCTTACAGAGGCTCATAGTTCCGGATATTCTATACATCCCGGTGCAACCAAGATGTACCGTGACCTAAAGCAACACTTTTGGTGGAGTAGAATGAAGCGCGACATTGTTGATTTTGTTGCCAAATGTCCAAATTTTCAACAAGTAAAGTATGAACACCAGAGGCCCGGAGGAACACTTCAGAGAATGCCCATTCCGGAATGGAAGTGGGAGAGAATTGCAATGGACTTCGTGGTTGGTCTTCCAAAGACATTGGGTAAATTTGATTCTATTTGGGTAATTGTGGACAGATTAACTAAGTCTGCTCACTTCATTCCGGTCAAGGTGACTTACAATGCAGAGAAGTTAGCCAAAATCTATATCTCAGAAATTGTTCGATTGCATGGAGTTCCACTCTCCATCATATCAGATAGAGGTACGCAGTTTACTTCTATGTTTTGGAGAACATTGCATGCGGAATTAGGTACTAGGTTGGACCTTAGTACTGCATTTCACCCTCAGACCGATGGTCAGTCTGAGCGAACGATTCAGGTATTGGAAGATATGCTTCGTGCATGTGTGATAGAATTTGGTGGTCATTGGGATAACTTCTTACCCTTAGCGGAGTTTTCATACAATAATAGCTATCACTCAAGTATTGATATGGCTCCATTCGAAGCATTGTATGGGAGGAGATGTAGGTCTCCCATTTGTTGGTTTGATGCATTTGAGGTTAGACCTTGGGGTATTGATCTGTTGAGGGATTCAATAGAGAAGGTGAAATATATTCAAGAAAAGCTTTTAGTGGCTCAAAGTAGGCAAAAGGAATATGCGGATCGAAAGGTTAGAGACTTGGAGTTAATGGAGGGTGAACAAGTCTTGCTGAAGGTTTCACCCATGAAAGGGGTGATGCGGTTTGGTAAAAGAGGTAAGCTAAGCCCAAGGTATATTGGACCATTTGAAGTACTTAAGCGAGTAGGGGAGGTGGCTTATAAATTAGCCTTGCCTCCAGGAGTGTCAGGAGTGCATCTGGTATTTCATGTGTCTATGTTGAGAAGATACCATGGGGATGGAAACTACATCATTCGTTGGGATTCGGTTCTGCTTGATGAGAATTTGTCTTATGAGGAGGAGCCTGTTGCCATTCTAGATAGAGAAATTCGCAAGTTGAGGTCGAGGGAGATTGCATCCATCAAAGTTCAATGGAAGAATCGACCAGTTGAAGAGGCCACTTGGGAGAAGGAGGCTGATATGCAAGAAAGATACCCACACCTATTTACAGATTCAGGTACTCCTTTTCGCCCTTGTTTTTCTTCTTGTGATCATTCGAGGACGAACGATGGGTAAATTGGTATCTATTGTAACGACCTGTTTAGTCGTTTTGAGCAGCAGATTTTATTTTTGGGAAAACTGGCTGAGACGACGGATCCCACGACGGACCGTCTTGGGCACGACGGACCGTCGAGGGGGGTCTCGTTCCAAAACACTTGGAATTCTGAAATTTGGGTACTGAAATCGACTCTCTGAACTTCGTAACGGAATGGCAGGACGGACCGTCGTGGGCACGACGGACCGTCACAGACTCTTCAAGGAAATTGAGTCTCTGAACTTTGTGACGGACCTGCAGGACGGACCGTCGCAGGCACGACGGGCCGTCACAGGTTGCGTAATCCCAGTCTGGGTCGGATTTCTGTAAATATTTTAAGGGGCGTTTTGGACTATTCCTGCTTTAATTATAAAGTTAGTGGGTTAATGTTAATAGTTTAATTACTTGGGGGTTAAAAGAGATAACCTCGAGTTAATTAGTGGGTTAATTCCTCATCTTTTATACTTAATTACATGCTAATTAGGGTAAAAGAAAGAGGGTTTGAACAAGAAAAATAAAAAGAACAAGAGAGAGAGAGAGGATCGAACGAGAAAGAGGAGAAACGAAGAGGAAACAAAGCTTTGGGGAATTTGCTTGCTTGATCACTAATCTTCGGTGGAGGTAGGTTATGGTTTTTATGCTATTCGTAGTAAACTCTTAATAGCGAATGATATGCATTGGGTAGTATTGTAAACCCTTCTATATGCTTAATTGTATGCTTGCATGAATGTGATTATATAATTGTGATAAATAAGCATGATGAAGCTATTGAATCCTAAATCTTGAAAGAAACCCTAATCTACTTTGTTAATGATGATGCCTTGGTACAAAAGAAGGCTTGATGAACTAAAGTAATGAGATTGATGATTCCTTGGTATAAGAGAAGGCTTGATGAACCAATGTAATGAGATTGATGATGCCTTGGTATAAAAGAAAGATTGATGAATTGATAGAATGAGATTAGTGGAGCGGGTGTCACGAACCGACACGTAGAATTAGGGGATCGGAGTGTCACGTTCCAACACATAGTATTAGGGGATCGGGTGTCACGAACCGACACGTAGAATTAGGGGATCGGAGTGTCACGTTTCGACACATAGTATAAGGGGATCGTGTAACAACCTGTTTAGTCGTTTTGAGCAGCAGATTTTATTTCTGGAAAAACTGTCTGAGTCGACGGAACCCACGACTGACCGTCATGGGCACGATGGACCGTCGAGGATGTCTCGTTCCAAAACACTAAGAATTCTAAAATTTGGGTACTGAAATCGACTCTCTGAACTTCGTAACGGAATGGCAGGACGGACCGTCGTGGGCACGACGGACCGTCACACATCTTCTACAGAAATTAAGTCTCTGAACTTTGTGACGGACCTGCAGGACGGACCGTCGTGGGCACGACGGACCGTCACAGACTCTTCAAGGAAATTGAGTCTCTGAACTTTGCGACGGACCTGCAGGACGGACAGTCACAGCCATGATGGACCGTCACAGGTTGCGTAATCCCAGGCTGGGTCGGATTTCTTTTTAAGTTTTAAAGGGGCGTTTTGGACTATTCCTGCTAAAATTATAAATTTCGTGGGTTAATATTAATAACTCAATTTCTTGGGGGTTAAAAGAGATAACCTTGAGTTAATTAGTGGGTTAATTCCTCATCTTTTATACTTAATTATATGCTAATTAGGGTAAAACAAAGAGGGTTTGAATAAGAAAAATAGAAAGAACAAAGAGAGGGAAAGAGGAACGATCGAGAGAGGAGAAACGAAGAGGAAAACACAAAGCTTTGGAAATTGCTTGCTTGATCACGAATCATCGGTGGAGGTAGTATATGGTTTTTATCCTATTCGTAGTAAACTCTTAATAGCGAATGATATGTATTGGGTAGTATTGTAAACCCTTCTATATGCTTAATTGTATGCTTGCATGAATGTGATTATATAATTGTGATAAAATAAGCATGATGAAGCTATTGAATCCTAAATCTTGAAAGAAATCCTAATCTACTTTGTTAATGATGATGCCTTGGTATAAGAGAAGGCTTGATGAACTAAAGTAATGAGATTGATGATGCCTTGGTATAAGAGAAGGCTTGATGAATTGATAGAATGAGATTAGTGGATCGGAGTGTCACGTTCCGACATATAGTATTAAGGGATCAGGTGTCACGAACCGACACGTAGAATTAGGGGATCGGAGTGTCACGTTCCTACACATAGTATTAGGGGATCGGGTGTCACGAACCGACACGTAGAATTAGGGGATCGGAGTGTCACGTTCTGACACATAGTATTAGGGGATCGGGTGTCACGAACCGACACGTAGAATTAGGGGATCGGAGTGTCACGTTCCGACACATAGTATTAGGGGATCGGGTGTCACGAACCGACATGTAGAAGTAGGGGATCGGAGTGTCACGTACCGAGACATAGTAGTAGGGGATCGGAGTGTCACGTACCTACACAAGAGGAATAAAGATAATGAATCTTGAAATATGATAATATACTCAATCTAATGAACCTAATTCCCAAATGAGTATGGTATTGAGGCTTGAGTCCTCATGGGTGAACTTGGTGGTACTTATTGATGATTATAGTACTTGTTGTTGCTACATGTTGAGTATTGTAGTTGATTTATGATATTAACTGATATATACTGTTTTCTATTTTGAGTTGGCCGATGATACCTACTGAGTACTTGTGTTTTGTACTGACCCCTACTTGTATGTTTCTTTCTTTGTATTTGTGGAGTGCAGTAAACGTACCGTCATCTTCAACTCAACCGCAATTCTAGCCAGTCTTCATTACACGGGATTTCAGGGTGAGCTAATGCTTCTAGCTTGGACTGGATCTTCTTCTTCATGTCTTGATGCCTTGAAGTTCCGGCATGGACTAGGTTTTATTTATTTTAGCTTCTTAGAATACTCTTAGTTTAGTAATTTGATCATAGATGTTCTTGTGATGATGACTTCCAGATTTTGGGGAATAATAGATGTTGAGTTTTAGAAGTTATTGAATTGATCTTCATTAATGAGTTTAAGTCTTCCGCATTACTTTCTGTTGATATTATATTGAAATGTTGGGGTTTAGAATTGGTTGGTTCGCTCACATAAGAGGGTAACTGTGGGTGCCACTCGCGACTCGGTTTTGGGTCGTGACAGATCGGGTGTCACGAACCGACACGTAGAATTAGGGGATCGGAGTGTCACGTTCCGACACATAGTATTAGGGGATCGGGTGTCACAAACCGACACGTAGAATTAGGGGATCGGAGTGTCACGTTCCGACACATAGAGCGGAGTGTCACGTACCGACACAAGAGGAATAAAGATGATGAATCTTGAAATATGATAATATACTCAATCTAATGAACCTAATTCCCAAATGAGTATGGTATTGAGGCTTGAGTCCTCATGGGTGAACTTGGCGGTACTGATTAATGATTATAGTACTTGTTGTTGCTACATGTTGAGTATTGTAGTTGATTTACGATATTATCTGATATATACTGTTTTCTATTTTGAGTTGGCCGATGATACCTACTCAGTACTTGTGTTTTGTACTGACCCCTACTTGTATGTTTCTTTCTTTGTTATTTGTGGAGTGCAGCAAACGTGCCTTCGTCTTCAACTCAACCGCAACTCTAGCCAGTCTTCATTACACCGGATTTCAGGGTGAGCTAATGCTTCTAGCTTGGACTGGATCTTCTTCTTCATGTCTTGATGCCTTGAAGTTCCGGCATGGACTAGCTTTTATTTGTTTTAGCTTCTTAGATGCTTTTAGATTAGTAATTTGAGGATAGATGTTCTTGTGATGATGACTTCCACATTTTGGGGAATAATAGATGTTGAGTTTTTAGAAGTTATTGAATTGATTTTCATTAATGAGTTTAAGTCTTCCGCATTACTTATGTTGATATTATATTGAAATGTTGGGGTTTAGATTGGTTGGTTCGCTCACATAGTAGGATAAGTGTGGGTGCCACTCGCGGCTCGATTTTGGGTCGTGACAGATATCATTTAAGTTCAACGAACAAAATCATTTCAAATATAATTTAGCTTTACATAAAAAGGATGATCAATTCAACTTTAAAATGAGAATACTTGACCAAACAATCCCTTTCAAATAATTGACTAAATATGAAAATGTTGGATCAAACAGCACCAACTACCAGCAATAGGAAATCAAACATCGACGTTAGATTGAATAATCTACCAAACATAATTCCAACAATAACAAATTAGGACCACAAACAATAGCTACTACAACACAGATAATAAAAGGCATAATATATAAATATATCCTTTAACTTGGCTTCAAATTACATTATGCGCTTCAACTTTAGATGTGCACAAATAGACACTTAAACTTGTATTGTTGAACAAATAGACACACATGTCATCCTACATGTCATTTTTTGTCCTACGTGGTGTCCTAAGTGTATTGTGCCATGTAAGACTCATGTGTTTATTTGCTTAAAAGTTGGATAGTTAAAGTGCATTATGAAAGTTGGAAGTCAAAGTCAAAATTTGAATACAAGTTTAGGATCCAATATATGCATTATGCCTTCATAAAATTCCACAATAATATTGTAGCTAACTAACAACAAATTTATATAAATACAATGACGCAAGTAATATTACAGTACACAACACCAACTACCAGCAAAATCCAACAATTAGCACTTGCAACAATACAAACAAACTATTTCACTAACCTCTCTAATACTTTGAAGTTCGAAATACTCTTGATCAAAAATCAAGCAAAAGTTTCAATTCAGCGATCAAGGTAGGAAAAAACTTAAAGAGGAGGAAAGATATTAAAGAAAAATATCTTAAATGACCGAACTTGTTGAAGCAATCTAGGTCCAGTTCCAGTCACAAACAGAAACGCCAATAGATGTCATCGATGTAGCTAAAAGCAAAAAAAAACAAACTTAAATCACCAAAACACCAACATAAATCAACAAACCACCAACTAAAATAACACAAACCCTTGAAAATATGAGAGGGCTTTGACGCTTCTAGCTCCTAATAGTCAAATATGAGCATAGGATAGTGCAAAATCTGAGAATACTACCTCTGACTTATAGTGGCGCCAAAGGTTTAAGAAGAGAAAAGTTTAAAGAGAGGTTAGAGAAAAGAGAGAGCATTGTTTGATTTGTGATGAAAACTATTGATAGAAATGTGAATGATTATTGGAAGTGGGTGATTAAGAGATAATAGACTTCTTTTGTATTCAATAGAATCCACACATAAGTAGACACATTGAGTAGATAAAGAGATGACAAACTAAGTAAACAAATAACATTGCCAAAATCGCAGTAACAAAAATGGAAGACATGACATTCTAAGTAAACCAACACCTTCGCCAAAATCACTATAAAAATAATGAGATCTTACCCTACGTAAATCAATAGCTTAACCAGTGTTTGGACACATCTAGAAAATAGATTCCACAGTGAAGTTTTTTTAAGAAACAATGATCAATTCTCATGAAGAAACAGATGTAGTTATATCTAACTTCATGAACATTAAAAAAAAATTAAATCGTTACACAAATTATTATTAAAAAGCAAAAAAGCTACAGGTTTAGATTAAACCTCTTGAATTCTTATCTTATTAAATTATGTTTTAGAAATTCAACGTCAACGGCAAGAGACATCCGATTCACAATAATATCTATTATAAAATATTATAGGAAATAGAGTAAAAACATATTATCAAAACTTTTAGAATTTAATGCAATAGGAAATCCAACATCAATGTTACATTGAACAATCTACTAAAAGTTGTTCTAACAACAGTATGTTAAGATCACAAACACTAGCCACTACATCACATATAATACAAAATTACCACAATTTTACTATAACTAACAACAACAAATAAAAAAATTAACATTAATAAACATGTATGCAATTAAATAATAATAATACATAGCACTAACTACCAGCAAAACTCAATAATTTCACTAACCGTAAAACAAAAAACAAAAAACCTCTCACACTTTCAACTTATTAGGACATGCAATAATAGAAATGGACTAATTCACTAACCTCGCACGAAAAAACTTAAAGAGCAGAAAATATATTAAAGATTTTTTTTGAATGACCAAACTTAATGAAGATATCTAGGTCCAGCACCAGTCAAAACATAACCATAAATAGATTTCACGAATGTAGCTAAAATCACGCAAATCCTCAAAGAGATCAGAGAGAGCTTTGACGACTTAGCTCTTAATAGTCCAACAAAGCTTAAATTAGTGCAAAAATTGAGAATATTACTTTAGATTTATAGTGAAGCCTAGTGCTGTCAGTTTAAGCCCATTTTTCACTGACGGCCATTAAATATGGGTTGAAAGAGTGATTTTAAATATGGGTAACATTTGGGATTATACCCATATTTTACCCATTAAAATATGGGTATATTATGGGTAAATTACGGGTCAAATATGGTATTGTAGGTTTTCTCCAAATTTTCAAAAAATCTTACGCTACCAAGTTTTAGAAGCGATTTTTCAAAACTTTCATATATGGGTCGCTATTAATATTTCAACCGTCGACCTCCACCCCACGCTTCCCAAAAATAAATTAAAGTTTATTTTTTAAAAAAAAAAATTGAACATTAAAATTTCATTTTTTCACCTCTACCCTCGACCCTCCCTCCAACCCACCCCCACACAGCCCCCTCACCCCCACCCCAAAAGAAAATAAAAATTTAAGTTTAATTTTGAAAAATGTTTTCAACTTCAAAATTTCATTTTTTCATTCCTTCCATCGTCCCCCCATCCCCCCCCCCCCCCACTCCCACCAAAAACAAAATTAAGTTTGTTTTAAAAAAATATTTTCAATTTCAAATATTTATTTTTTCACCCTACCCTGGACCCAGCCCACCCCAGCCATCGTCCCCACCCCCACCCTCGACCCCCCCACCCCCACACACACACAACAAAAAAATTTAATAGTTTTTTTTACTTTTATAATTAAATAAAACTAAATGAAGCATTTTTAACAGATTTCATCTAAAAAAAAGACTAAATTATTTTCGAGTAAATATCTTAAAAGATCACTAAAGTATGTGAAATTATTTCAAAAAGTCACTCAACATTGTTTTGTATCAATAAAGTCACTCAACTTATGAATTTTTTTTTATAAAATCACTCAACTTGTACTATTCTTCTAGGAAATCATTATAACAAAAAAATAAAAAATAAAACTAATTACACAACCTACCCTTCAAGTTTAGTTTTGTAATACTTATTTTCATTATAATTTATAAAATATTATGTTAAACTCTCTTATTTTATTTTCTTTAACAAATATTTTTCTTAACCTAATAATATTATCACCATAAAAATGTATGATTTAATTAAATTTTCATTTATCACACATTTATTAAATAGGTCAACATACATGCAGTTTCTTTAAAAAAAAAGTTAAAGAATACTGAAACGAAATGCGTAGGTTATGAAAAGAATGTATAGATCAACTTAATGAAGCCAAATTCATCATAAAATTTATCCATTTAATCATTATGGATGCACGTCTGTAATCATATACAAATTTTACATATACCATACACATAAAGATGTATTGATTGTATACAGGGTCTATATTTTGATAACCAGATAATATTTACATGTACAAATTTTACAACAGTAACAAAAGTGCAAATTCACCTTTTCGACAGTAGCATCTGCTTCTTTTATAGTATCAAAGAAAAACAATGTCTCATAAACAACTCAAAAACCTCTAGTTTTACAATGTCTCAAACATCTCAAACATCCAAACAAAAAAGTCTTACAATTATCATTGTTGTAATCAAACCATGTTTAGGATGTCACACACCGCCGATACAAATCCAGGTCGACAATTCTTTAATTGTGCAGTTGGCATATGCTTATTTTTAGGTGGCTTCAAAATGAATTATCAACGAGTAGCCCATCAAATTTTCAAGGCGTTGCCAAATTTGAATTATGAAAAAGTTACGGGGATTCGAAGAAAATAGGAATCTGCTAATGACTTTCTTTAAAGAGGCCAAAGGGCAGCGGAATCACTTGAAAATATTATTACAAGATTCTGAAAGAGATAGAGATCAACTAAAAGAAAGGTTGATTTTGGCAAAAGAAATAGAAAAACGCTTAAAAACTGTATTGTGTTGTTTATTTTTGGTGTTTGCTTTTTGAAAATGTGTAACATGAATGTAGACTGAGTAAATGAAAGTATTTCTCTCTATTTATTGCACTCGTATACCTTTCTATTTAATGCACTCGTATACCTTTCATTTTTTATCAATAATGTTATAAATCAACACTGATAAAAATCTATAATATTAAACATAAAAACCAATAAAACATTTTAAGCAAAGCAAAAATCACATACTATAAAAAAAAATGGATTCATAAAACCCTTCATAATGAATCATGTTAAATTGTTTCTCAAAATTACCATTAACCATATACAAAAACATCTATAATCTTTCATATGTACAATTTTCTCCACAAAATAGCAAAACAATAAATACTTCAAAATCACAAAACCATTTTAATTTTATCCACGAAACAACATAACATCAAAAATCATTGTATTAAGATGTCAAATACTTCAAAACAACTTCAATTGTCATTAACGTTACCATTGAGTTCATAATGATATTTATGATATCCACTTCGACACAATCATCTTCTTTTTCTTCTTCCTTCTTCTCTTCTGCCACTTCATCAACAACATCAGCTGTCACTTCACCACTTGCCACTTAATTAATACCATCAGTTGCCACTTCACCAAATGCAACATCATCAATCGCTACTTCATCAACAACATCAACTGTCACTGGATCAACTGCATATGTCATATCATCAACAACTATCACTGGATCAACTGCACCAGTAACTTTATCAACAATTGCCACTGGATCAACTTCACTTGCAACTTCATCAACAACTGTTACTCGATCAACTTCACCTGCCACTTCATCAACAACATCAACAACTACCATGGGATTAACTGCACTTTCCACTTCACCAGTTGTCACTTCATCAACATTATCAGCACCGGCCACTTCATCAACAACTGTCACACCATCACTTATAACTTTATCAACTGCCACACCATCAACTATTACTTCATCACCTCCATTCGTAACGTATTCAGCAATTGCACCCAAGTCTTCATTAACTGCAGCAAGGTCTTCATTATCTGTTGTAATGTTTACATATACTATTTTACTTTGACAAAAATTATAGGAATAAATTACTTGATAGTAACAACAAATATATACACTAATTTATCTTTTTCTTATTTTTTTGTTTATTCTTTTTAATTCTCCTCAATTTTTCTTCCTGTACATATACAACAACTTTGATCATTTATTGCTCAAGGGATAAGACACGATCACTCAGATTTTCCAAATTTCTATCTTTAGAAGTAATCGATACATTTTACTGTCTACTAGAAATAGAATTCACACAATGTACATCGGATCATTCAAATGTTCATCACATTCAGTTAGGATGGTCAGACCTTTCAATTGGGCCTTCAATACATCAATGACCGTGTTCTTCACTTTATTTGTATATGACTTAAATATTTTCATGTAATTATGTCCATCTCACGAACTGTTGGATAAGGTATGGGTGCACAATCTAAAATAAAATATAAATATTACCCAATATTCACTATTTTAAAATTATTGTTAGATAATAACAAATAAAGGTATTCCTTTGTACTTCTCCCCTTATACTTGAATGGATCACCTTCAACTACATCATCATTTTTTGATGTGTACCATCTTAGTATATGATAAATGGGTAGTGAAGTATCCAAGGACTTCCCGACATACTTTCCAAGATATGGAAAACTTCATATATGCAAACCTAAAATCCATATAAAGAACAAACAAATAAATAAAGGCTATATCATAAATCGACAAAAGAGTTGATAATACTTACCAGAAATGCCCAAAGAAAGTCTTACAAAGCATAACATGCATTCTTCTTTTCATTATGCATTTCCCTTTGCTTCCTTAAATTAGTTTGATTCTTCAAATAGGCCAATGTTAAATCAAATGACTCCTTTTCCCATGGATAAATTTCAAAGAAATTCAAATCATCTGTCCTCTTGATATGGTATAAATCTACGATCTTAGACCGATCACATGCAAGCAATATCGAGTGGACAAACTAAACTAAAGAACACTTCAATTTTTTTTTATCCTTATTTAATTTGCTACTACTTATTAACCTCAACAATTTTGCACCAGTGATGTTCTTGTTCCTTGTCACTTTGAAATGAAAATTCTCACCTCTTTTATGAACTTTGTTCATTCTTGATTCATGGGGTATGCTAAATAATTCAGGCCCATAATCAATGCAATTTCTTGTAAGCCAAAACATGCATGCTTATCGTTCACACAAAATCATCTTTCATGCAACTTTTTGTCATTTGTGACACGTCGCAGCAACGTGTAATGGGCAATTTGTCCATTGAACTTATAATAATTCGGAATGTGCCTCAGATGTCCAAAGCAGATACCCTTAAATTCATTATAAATTTTTTCTTGAATATGAATTTTCTGAAACTCGCGATAAGTTGTCATCCTTGATTTACAGAGATCGTTTCTGGAAATGATCTTAATTCATCTAACCACGTCCCTAGGTCATTCAACTCACCTGAGATATCTCTTGTACAAATTGGCAAGGATAGAGGATCATCCTCATCTCGACTAGTGTCTCTACTACTCTCCTCGCTATCACTTTCTCCTTCACTACTCTCAACATTATCATTAGCAGCATCAGCACTGCTGTCTTTGTAGTTATCAATCTTCTCCATTGTTTTAGAAATTGAATCATGCTCGAATTCTTCGACTACAATTTTTTTCTTTTTACAAGTTTTCAAAACTTCTTCAGCCTTATGTTTCTTACTTCTTAGAACAACAAAAGCAGATGATTTACTACTTCTACCTCTAGTTTTAGTCATTCTTAATAATATACAAGCAAAACATACTTATCGACCACTAGTTTTTAACATAAGCAGAGTAAATCTCCAATAAAACATGCAAAATAAACAATAAATCCAACAAAAATCAACAATGCCATTGACAAAAAATGACACTACAGTCGATTAATGTTTAGTTAAAAATGCAAAATCAATGAGCGAGATAAACATATATTTTTGTTAAAAACGCAATTTAATAGAGATCCCAACCAAATAGGGTCAGATATACATATCCAAACGAAAACCTTATGAAATACGGCAAAAAAAAATAAAGAAAAACAGTCTAGAACAAAGAGTCATTAAATCATTACACTACTATAACCAAATACGGCTAAAAATTAACAAGAAATACCATTAAATAAGAACAACTTATCAATGATTAAATCTTTGACTTTAAGTGGAAAAACAGATGTCGATGAAGAAGATGATAAGCGAGAAACGTGATTTGACGAAGATGATAAATGAGAAACTTTTGTTTAAGTTACTAAGGGGAAGAGAAGTATATGGGGAAGAGTAGTGTATGATTACACTATAAGTGAGGCGTATGGGGACACATTACTTCGTCATTAATAATGTATCTAGTTCATGACAAAATATTTTTTGTCTTATAATATACTAAATTTTCGACACAAATGAATTTCATCTAAAAAAAAAATATGTTGTTACAATATCGACAAATTAGAGTTCGTAGTTAAATATTATAAATTTTAGTTATAAAAATTTATATTTAATTATGACATTTATTTCATCACTAATAATATAAATAATTGGTGATAAATATTTTATTGTCTCTAATCAATCTATGATTTTGGTGAGAACAAAAAAATTGTCACAAAATATGTAAGTTGTTAAATATCGACGACTTAAAATTTGTAGTGAATAATTAAACTATTTGGTATGGAAAAAAATTCATAGCTAAATACAATTTTTTTTACAATTGTTCATAATTACAAGTGACGACTTACTAAAAGAATAATACAAGGACTTCATAAGAAGTAGACAGAGTCCATCGTCAATTGACAAGTTAAAATATTAAAAACAAAGAATTCGGTCGATTTTGTAAAAACGAAAAAGTTCAATATATCAATTTTCTTAAATTATGCAATTATAAAATGCATCATTGGAAAAATACGATCCTGTTTATAAGTATTGTGAGTGGGCACGGTTCTATCACTAGATCACTAATATTAGTTTGTTTGGCACTTTTATTTATTATTCGATGCACTTTCATTGATAAGCACAATAAAAAAAATAATTTGTCAAGTCTTTGTGCTAAGTTTTGTGCATGTCTATTGATTTGTGATTGCTAAAGTAAATTGATTAAGTTTATCTAATTGCTTTTATCTATAAATATGTACATATTTAATAGTAATTTCACATACGTATGTAGAGTAACTATACAGAGATAACATCGACTTACAAACTTAGACTTTGTAAAGGTGCAATGTATTTCATGAATTTCTATTAATTTTTCTCATCAATGTGAAAATTGAAATAAACTAAAAAATAAAAGCACAAATAAAAAAATGAACTAACAATGATTTCAAATATGTTATGATGTGTGAGATCCTAGCCAGAGTTGTAAAACATTGCTGATTCCTATGCTAATTTTCCCACCATTCTTGGTGTTGATGGTTTAATTGACCAACTTTATAGTATCATTGGCACCATCAGGGGTGATTTCAAAGAGATAAACAAGTTCAGTACTATGCTCTAGCCATGCTTGTAGCGTCCCCATGGCTTCCATGTACCTTGATCTGGATGGAGGATGAGCCAGGGTCCAGGTTTGATCTAGTGACCCTATATTTGAACCTTGTGATGGGACAAATAGGGTCACCACGGGTATTGTAGCAATTGGTGAGCCAGAGAGGTCACTAACCTCTTTTCACTCTGTCTCATGATTAGCAATCCAACAATTGAATCAACCTATTGCTATGCTTCCTTCTGATAGCGAAGATCTACAAAAAAATTGAGAGTTTAAATTTAAACTAACCTGGATATCAAATTCCAATCACCGGGGTTATTCAAACTGAACTTGCAAGTGAAAACATGTTGTTTCACATTTCCATTAACTTAAAAAACCCAGTGGACTACACTTCGGTTCACCATCAAACTGAAAAATTAATCTTGGATCAGGTTCAACTTGCACATTCAGATGCACTTTTGTTATCATTACATTCAAAACCCTTCAACTCCAAATTCCACAAACACATTTCCCCGGTATATATAATATCCACAACCAAATGCCCATACTTTTTGTCGCACAAATTTCAATCTTTAAACAAGTTTTCCCTCTAGCAGTTAATTTTTCAATGTTGATTTTGAGCATGGATTTTTTTCTCTAAAACAAGGTCTTGTTTAGATGTGTGCCCGTAGAAGGAATGTGTCAGCAAAAGAACATCATTTATCTGTCAATTAGCCAATCACTTTTGGTGTGATATATAACTTGTCTTTTTCTGGACACTCTATGTCATCCTAGGATTTTATTGGGTTCCATATGGTATGTTCACACATCTATATATTGTTCATCTTTTTCTCTATATTTTTTAGGGAAAATGGTCAAAAATACCCATCAACTTTAATTTATTCTTTGACTTAATCCTCGCCGTTAAAACAAAGTTAATTTTATCCCTCCCTTTACTAATTTTGCCAAATTTACCCTTCATTAGATGGAATCCCCAAAATTTATCCAAATTGACCCGATATTTTTTTTAAAAAAAACTAACCCTTGTTTTAGCCCAATGACCCGACCCCATTTAGAATAACCCGGTTAACCCTATTTTACCCATTCTTCCAAATTTCCTTTACCCATTATCTTTATTTTTCTTCCATCAGAAGCACTAAGTCGAAGAACAAAACAATGAATTAAGAAAACACAATCCAATTTCTCCATCAGAATTTTTACTAATTGTTGTTAAGATAACAAATTGAATTTTTTCTTATTATCTTAACCTACCTGTCACGAGACAAGTGAAGATCACAATTAAAACACTTGAAAAGGAATCAAGTTAGCATGAAAATTTAGAAAATTATGCCAGAAAAAACTTTTCAAACACAAAATATTAGATCTAAAAGAGGTGATGTTAATAGTTAGTACCCATACTTCTGATTGAAATGGTGATGCCCATCTGTCCACATTAGCTCCTCCATTTGAAAACATTCCTCCTGAAGCCAGGGGGCTAGCATGTTCAAGCCCATTTTGATCTAAAACTGATGCATTCCCCCAACAGTGTGGTTACACGCAAAAGTTCAATTTCCAAGAATAAAACGTACCAGTTAGGTTAATAAATCAATTATCAGCCACCACAATATAGACAAAAAGATGTATTCTTCATTGGTAAGTTATCTCACAGATTTTATATTAAAAATAATTTTCTAAAGCAATCAGTTAAATGTTACGGATAGATTAAACTCCTAAAATACATAATTTGCGGATGAATGGTTAAAATATGAAGAACAATAGAGATGGGAAGCATGGGGCAGATAATCTATGACACAAAGAGAAAAAGAGAGAAAATGGGTGAAGGAAATTTGGGAGAATGGGTAAATAAAAAAGGGGTTTATCGGATTATTCTAAATAGGATCGGGTTATTGGGTTAAAACAGGGAATAGGGTTTTTTAAAAAAAATTTGCGTAATTTGGGTCAATTTAGGTCAATTTTGGAAATTCCGTCAAATGAGGGGTAACATTGATGAAATTAGTAATGAAGGGGTAAAATTAAATTCGTTTTAACGGCGAGGGTAAATTTAAAAAATAAACCAAAGTTAAAGGATAGTTTTTACGCTTTTCCCTATTTTTGATTTATCTTGTTTATATTAAGCATATTTATGCAGAAATAATAATTGACATGATTATATTATCATATTAATCAATACTCTTTCTATTTCATGTTAAGTGAATTACTGAGCTAATCACTCATACATGCTAATTAAGAAAAAATATTAAGAGATATCCCTTTCGTCCACTTTTAAATGTTATAATTTCCTTTTTTAAAACAGTCGAACAATAAGAATTTTGACTAATGTTTTAGAATGAATTTTTTATCATATTGATATGTAAAAAAAAAGTTACCTTTAATATAGTTTTTGAATAGCTAGCTAATTTTTTTGCTTAAAATATCGAATTAATGTAATATGATTTAGCTTTGAAAATTAGTCAAATTTACTTTCGAAAAGCGCAAGTGCCCTCGTCCCAAATTAGTTGATCATTATACTAAAATAGTTGTCTCATATATGTTTAGTTGTCCACTTTACTAAATCAAGAAGATGGTAATTAAACTGTTCCTATATTATCCTCACAATTAATTCTTTTTTAAAGTGCTCACATTTGTTTATAAATTCTCAATTTTTTTAAGGGAGAGAACTAGTAAAATTATCATTTATTTATACTTTCTTAAATAATGTGAATAATGAAAATTGATTAATTAATATGGGACTATTTGTCCATTTATGAAATCACAAGTATAATTCTACAAATAGTATATTTATATGCTAAACTAGAAAATATAAAATTTCATGCAAAGAGAAAGTATGGAAAAAAAAGTCAAACATTTGTCTTGAAACTTGAACAATTGAATTATTTTGAAAAAATGGATAAAAGCCCAAATAATTCATTTATAATATAGATAAGAGGAAGTATTTAATATTAAGTCTTGAAAATATGGTTTAAATAATAAATAGTTGATGTCAATGACAAAATATAGTAAAGAAATAATTTTTTCCTAAATATTACAAAAGTGAAAAATTATGTTTGAAGCAAAGGTCTTTGATTCGAGCCCTAGGTATGAAGAAAATCATGTTGAGAGTGTCACCCTTCGACTACACTCTATATTGTCCGATCTAAATTTAATCGAAGCTCTAATACGAACTTCGAACACTGGGAGAGAAATCTAAAAAAAATTATGTTTGAAATATTTGAGAAATAAAATTAAAGAGGTGTACCATTTAGCATACTAGCAGTCTTCATTACGTTCTAAGTTTTTCTCGTAATTTTTCTTTCTTTTTGGTACATGAACCTACTGTCAACGGAGTACGAGGTATATTATTTTAGGGATCATTTGGTAGTGGTATATTCACAAAAATGATGTGTGCATTAGCTTTTTATATCAACAATATTTTGTTTGGTACCTTTTTCATGTTATGTATATCTTATGTTTGTATTAGTTATACACTCTATTGTGTATTAAGGTGTTTGTTACTAATAATACGAATCTCTAGGTATTAGTAATGCAATATGTTTTCATGCATGCATTAGCGTGGTTAACGACCTCATTGTCCCTGAAAATCTTTTTTATATCTTGTCCATCATAATTATAAAAGATATCTTTGTAAATAAATATTTTAATTCAATGCATATTTTGTTTTAATATACCAAACCAAATATAATTTATGTATAATTAATACAAGCATTACTAATAAAATCATATTAATGTAAGCATTAGTAATGCACACTTTTAAATGACTCATCAAAGAAATGCAAAGAAGAACTCATGTACCATCATTAGGGGTGTTCTAATGAAAATGGATAAACTACACCAAAATAAATAAACCAAGTCAAATTATATATTACTTGCAACAACCCATTTCGTCGTATTGAGTACTAGAACTTTTTATTTCATAAAAGACTCTTTTGATAGGTTTTAAATGAATATTTTGGACTATTCGTAACTATAGTGATATAATTAAGGGGGTAGATTAAATAATTAAATTAGTTGATGGTTAAAAAAAATAATATTAAATTAATAGTGAACCACTTATACCATATTTATAATTAGTCATATAATAAGTAGGGTTGATATTATTAGGTTATACCACAAACCGCTCACAACTCTTGGTTTTGGTTCTCAACGCCTTGGACTAAGATCGACAAAAGAAAATATTAAGGTAAAAACTTCCTTCAATTCTTAAGTTTATTTTATAAACAATGGATGGTTTGGTGGATATTGATTATGGTTAGTCTTATTTTATTATGAAAAGTGATGAAGTTATAAATGCGGAAATTATTATTTAAAGAAAAAGTAAGGAAAGTCTAATGATGAGAAGTGACATATATATGTGTGTGTATTTATGTGAATGGATTGTTCCAATATCAGAACATGTTACTGTTTTTGTTTTAGAAGTGCTGCCACTGGTTCGTAACCAGTGGCTTCAATTTTAAATATTTATTATTACCCTTTAGTTATTAAATCATGATTGAGTATTGTTATATTGAAATAGGTAAGTAAATATTAAGATATTGTATTATTTGAATTCAATTAAAGTTATGGCAATTTGAAAAATTAAGACTTGATCCTAGGTTGGAAATTTGAGAAATACGAGATTGGACATATTAGTTAACCTTAAAATTTAGAAAAGTGATTATAATAATATGAGTATTAATAGACTCATTAACTTATAAAATATGCATATATATTTGATAGATAGACAATGTTTGGAGGCATTGAGGAAAGGAAAAGCATTGGATAAATAGCTTGCTTGACTTCGGTTCTTCGGTGGAGGTAGGTTATCGTTTAGGCTATTTGATAGTAAACTCTTAATAGTTATTGATATGCATTGGATGATATTGTGAAGTTTTCTATGTACTTGATTGTGTGATTATGTGGCTTGCTCATGTGTTTTGTGATTGGTCTGAAATTCCGAGACCGTGGAATGTATAATCTTAAACCATCTCTATTGAAGTAATGCCTTGAATAAAGAAGGCTCGATGAAATATTTTTAACGAATGAAAAAGCGGTGATATTAAATGATAAATTAATGATATTATTGGATCGGATTGTCACGTTCCGACACGGTATTCTTAGATCGGAGTGTCACGTTCCGAAACGATATCTTTGGATCGGAGTGTCACGTTTTGACACAATATTCTTGGATCGGAGTGTTACGTTCTGACACAGTTATTCTTGGATCAGAGTGTCACGTTCCGACACTGTAATATTAGAGGAAAAACATGTTGAATTGATGGAAGACACTCAATCTTAAAGAAACTCCCAAAATGGTTTGGTTTGGAGGCATGAGTCCTCATGTATGATCTTGATACCGTTGACTTAATACGTGCTTACTTTAATGTTGTTGACACTTGTTCATGTTGTTTGTTGCTTATCACATGTTAAGTGCTATAGTTGAGCTCATACTATTATTCTTTGTATATTAATTACTATTTTGGGTTGACCGATGATGCTTATTCAGTACATGTTGCCTCGTACTGAGCCCTACTTGTTTTCTTCTTTGTTTTCCTTTTATGAAATGCAGCGAGTGTACCTATGACTTTATATTTCCCCAGCTCTAGCTAGCCTCCCGCATATCAGGTCCTAGTGTGAGTTATTCATTCAAACTCGTGTTAGATTCTCTTGGTCATGACATGATGTCCTATACTTTCGAACACATACTATTTTATTCTTTTATTTTGGTGTATTTGATATTCATAGACTTAGTATTAGAGATTAGATGTCCTTGATGTGATGACTTCCAGGTTTTGGGAAATGATATTTAGTAACATTTGAGTTTCCGCGTTATGCTTGTATTTTGTAATTTAAGGTTGAATTCATTGGTTCTCCCACCTAGGTAGTTATGTGTGGGTGACACTCACAACTTATTTTGGATCATGACAAACTTGGTATGAGAGCGTTAGATTCGGTGATATCATCACAAAAGGACAGGTCTAGTAGAGTCTTAGGGAACGGTATAGGGACGCCTTTACTTTTCTTCGAGAGGCTATGTGACTTTATGAAAACTTATTTCATTCTTTCTTTCGTGCTACTACTTGAATCCAATTGGTATCTAGGTGATACAAATTGGTATTTAACCTTCTTCTCTCTATTTCAGATATGATTAGTATTGGAGCAGTAGAATTGGAAACACCTACACCAGCAAGAGAGTATGCATCCTTAAAAAATGATATGTTTCCACGATTCACTATAGACATGTAATTACTAGTGACTAGTATAATCTTTTTATTAAGTTCTTAAAGTTTAAGCCACTATTCTTCATGGATACTGAATATGAAGATACTTATTATTTCCTTATTGTTTGTCGTGAAAGTTGTTTCTAAGATGGATATGGTAGAGTGATAGGACATTGAGTTTCTGACTTACTACTAAACTCCATAATTAGGGTTGTGGGAACCATAGGCGAATAATAAGATAAAATCTAACTAAAATAACAATTCTAGAATAGTGTCTTGCATGTACTGATAATTCTTTCGCTTAGAAGTCTTTTTAACGGATGGCCAACGTTAGAACTCGCCTTAATGCTACTTGCCGGACCAAGGAGGTAGATAATAGGAAAAAAATTATCAACATAGATTTATTGTATACTATCTAGGCTAGTATTGATTGGTACGAGGTAATAACTTATTCAAATATCGAATACAATGCTTAATATGAGGTAAACGAAAGGGTTAGTATATCAACACACGTAGCCGGACCAAGGTGCGGAGTGAAATTTTCTTGATGCCGGACCAAGGATTTAGAAATACATAACTTATCACTTTGCATGCAAGATACTGGGAAAGAATTGTTATAGTTAGACTTATAAAATTAGGAAATTGTGGGGAACACGTAAACCCTAGTTACTTTTATTAATTGATTAAACTCCAACATTTGAATCTGTTAGTTGTCTCCTTTAATTTAGCTAGTTATTCATTTAGAAATAAAAACACCCCTTTTATTGTCTATGTTTTCCAAGAAAATAATTGACTAAATAATAGTAATAATAGATTGAAACTATTTTCCTCGTGGGAACGATCCTAACCTCATTAGTTGGGTTCTTTACTTGATACGACCGCTTTACTTCTTATTTGAGAAGTAAGTTTGAGCGTATCGGTCATGTCGAGAAAAAGGTTCATTTTTTGATGATGAAAAGGTCTAGCTAAGAATAATGGTACAAAGAGAGTGTGATATATGACCCATATGATTTATGTTTGTTGTACTAGTATCGAAAATTCTCATTTAGAATCAGTTTTAGTGGCAACAAAGTCTTGAAAGTCTTTCACCTATTCTGATATTGAATTTAGTATTTGCTTCAAAGTTGGACACTAGGTCAAATTGTACTTGAAAAAGGATTGAAATTATTCTCTTTATTTGGTTTCCAATTCTATTAGGAAAAGAATTGGAATTGTAATCCTATTTGTAGTTGATTTTGACTTTGTAAGGAAAAGCACAATTGTATAAATAGAGAATGATCTTAAGAGAAAAATTGAACTATTCATTATTATTATCCTTGAAATACATAAAGACATAAGATAGGTTTTGAGAGAGGTTATTAGAGACCTTTCAACAAGAGAGAAGAGAGAAGAGAGAAGAAAAAGATTTATTTTGCTACATACCTTTTCTCAGACCAGCAACCTTCAGATCGTGTTTCTAAATTAACTAACCGTTGGATCGGACTAAAATTTGAACTACGTGGTCTTGACACCCTGGTGGTTTATGTGAACGGTGGAGATTGGATTTGGATATCTGCAAAGACAATTGTTTTAATTCCGAACAACAACTGCATTTTGATGGTGCTTGCATTAAAATTGTAGAGGCATTGTATTTATAGTCTGTATTATGAGGTGCTTTAATATGATTTTTAATAAGAGAAATCTTAATTTAAGACAATAGAGGTGATTATAGTTAATAATGATTATAAGGGATTGGTGAGGAATTGTGATTGCGATGAAACTATATAATTAAATTTATTTTTTTGTTTTGTTTTGTAAGACAAACTTTGTATGGTAATAAATACTTGTGAGTATGTGAAGTTGTGATTTCTACTATTCAGTGAGTAACGTGGTTGTATGAAAAATTTTGAGGAATGTTGTGTCACCGCTCACATAGAATTAAAGGAGCTAGATTCGTAATTAAAAAAATGTGGAATGTAGTGTAGCCTTCAGAAAAGGTGAGAACAAGAATATCTTCTCTAATTACAAGGGCTAAAGAGGTATCTTTAGAAAGTTGAGAAATGGGATTCAGAAACATGTAGTTTCATATATTTTACTATGGTTATTGCAATAGTATCACATGTTTATTAGATTGGTGAAACATTGTGGAATAAGACTTAAGAGAGGAGTGTACCTACGTTCAGCTTGAGTATGATGATAAGTTGTCTTGTGATTTTGAGTTTGTTAAATGACTACGGTTGAATTCTTAGCGAAGGATATGATAAGATTGATGAAGAGACTATCAAAGATAAGTTAAGATATGTAAATTCATAAAAATCTTCAAGTTATCATTCATGTTGATAGATAAGGAGATAGAGTTACATTGTTCGATTTACAATTCAAACGTTTCATTTCGAATCTACTTTTGTGGTGGTATGTTTTATAAAGGTATGAATTGGTGAGGTAAAATAAAAATAAATAATATATTATTTACATCAGATATTAAACATATGGAAGGACTAACGCATAGTTTTGATTGATTTTTTTGTCACATTTGATTATTAAAGGACCGAAGGAGGATTTCACTTTAAAGTGTTAGTTTAGAGTAAGATAAAATAATATAGATTATTGGTCAAGGAATAAGATCGGTAAGCGAGCTAGAGAACATAAGTCTTAAATATTCAAGGGTTGATATATTTAGAATTTTGCACCATGGAAAGAATTTGAGAAAAGTGAAGGAATAAGACCTCTTTTATAAACCCTTGGGGTGAATTAATAATTTTATCTTGATGAATAAATATTATCAAACTCAAAATTAGTGATATTGGCCTTGTTTGGGAACTCTTTTTTTTTTTTTAATGAAATACTTAAATAGTAAGAGAGATAGCCATAGTTTGAATATGTATTTGATAAAAATACTTTGATACAAATTATTGTTTAGGAGTAAGGCAGATGATCGATGCGGTTATGATGTTTTGTTAGTATTAAAAGTGTTGAATTAAGTGGATGTGGGGTTCGATAAACCAAGTATATGTGTTTAATTGTAATAGGGACTAAATTGGTGATTGTGGTAGCAATAAAATCAAAGAGATAGAGTCGGATGAATGAAAGTGTTTATATGGGCATCATGAAAGGAGTATCTAGAGTTTTTTGACCTTGGTTATTGACATTCTTATGTGACCAACTACTTCATTTTGGACATGGTTTATAGAATGATTCACTTTCTACGTCTGTGTGTGTTTTCCCTTATATGGGTGATTTTTAGTAGAGGATTGGGCGTACTAATTCTGTGATTGTCCTTCTATTAATGTGACATCCTTAGTTAGACTTGTTATTTCAGTTGTAAAAGATTTGGTGTTGTTTGGGATAGTTGATCTATACTAGTGATTCTACACGCACAACTTTGCTTATGAGAATTTATAAGAGGGCTACCATGAAAAACTTACATTTGTTCAATAGACTTAAGATTTATCTCATCATTGGTATCATATTTTGGCTATATGTTATTAAATTTGTGGACCATTGAGTCAAATTTTGTCATTCTTAAAGTTGTCTATGATAGTTACTGATCTTGCATTTCGATAGTATTGTTAGATGTTCTGTATGCTTGGGTGTATTTCTCGATGGATGGTTACTTGATCATTTTCTTCTTGAGGTTAGATAAGTTTAATTTTCCCTTGATGAGTACTTTATGTCTAAAGGTCTTTTTTTATATATAACATAAGCTCGTGGAAAGTTTATGTTGTGAGAATGAAATATCGATAAGATCTATGATGGTTTCTGCATTATGAGTGTGTGGTGGTTGATATACGTTCACTTCTGATTGGAATCCGTATTGATTCAATATTCTATTGTGGTTATGTGAAGAATATTCCACCTAATGGTTGTGTCAAGGTGCTTAAGAACATGTTGCATATGTGTGTACAATTAGCTTTGATGGTTATTTAAAATACATCTGTTTGTAAGTTCAGTTTACATACAACGATAGCTACCACTTGAGTAGTGATATGACTCTCTTGAGACATAGTATAAGAGGAGATATAGCTCCCCCGTTGGTTGGGTTGATGCGTTTGAAGTAAGACCTTGGGATACTAGGCATGATATGCACAAAATATATCAA